>CALYDF020006467.1:0-13387 GCA_944474145.2 Dicrocoelium dendriticum
AAAGCATTAAGGTAAAAACTGTAAACCCACCACCTGAAATAAAGAGACTTAGCATGCATGCACGCGGTTAGTAAATCGAAATCAGCGTGCCTACAAACGCTGCGCCGGCTCGTCGTAATTCTCTGCAGGACCCATCGTCGCTTCTGTAGTGGCCCCAAAGGACCTAGCTCATGGCCCACTAGACATTTATATGAGAAAGAAAGGCATTAGGAGAGAACCGAAAACCCACCACCTGAAATAAAGAGATTTAGCATGCAAGCATGCGGTTAGTAAATCGAATTCAGCGTGCCTACCAACGCTGCGCCGGTGCTGCCTACGTTCACTGCGGGACCCGTCGTCGCTTCGGCAGTGGTCCCGAGTGACCTTTCTCATGGCTCACTAGGCCTGCCTGACTAAGGCACTCGCGACCGCATGTTCTACAACACAATGCGCTCGATGTCGATGGAGTACAATTCATCGGTGCTTGCCGCTTCCGCACTTGCCGCTTCTTCTCTGCATGCATGAGGGCTTTCTCCCGCACCTCAGCAACTGCCTTCGTGATTAGATGGCGCCATGCACCACGATCAACCGCCTTCGATTCCCATGATCTGCAATCAAGATTAGAACGTGTGAGGCTCACTTTAATCATGTCCTGGTAACGTAACTTGGGTTTCCCAGCATGCCGCTTCCCTATACTCAGCTGACCGTATAAAAGTTGTTTCGGTATTCGCGTCGAATCCATACGGCTCACATGACCGAGCCATATCAGGTGTCGCAGTAAAAGTATGCAGTCCACTGCATACATCCCACTTCGGCGCAACACTTCCGTGTCCGCAACTCTGGCGCCCCAGCCGATCCGCAGAATTCGTCGCAGACACTGCTGATGGAACCGCTCGAGATATCGCACATCCCGACGGTACATCGTCCACGTTTCACTGCCGTATAGAAGAACGGACAGTACCATGGATTTGTACACCATCAGCTTCGTGCCAATGCTAAGCTGATGGTTGTTCCACACTCGGTACTCAAGCTTCCCGAATGCCGCTGCCGCCTTCGACACGCGATTACGCAACTCAACGTGTAGCTGCTGATCAGTCGACATCACACTCCCAAGGTAGCAGAAGCGGGAGGTGGTTTCCAATACTTCAGCACCAATGCTGATTTGCGGCAATATTGAAGATTGCACCTCCGGTGAAGGCTGAAACAGACAGACAGTTTTGCTTGTGTTGATGGTGAGCCCGAATTTGGCCGCTGCAAAGCCAGAGCACTAGTCATGTGCTGCAACTCATCCGCGTTGTGTGAAAACAACGCACAGTCGTCAGCAAACAGCAACATACGGATAGTTGTCTCACAGACTAGAGTTCTCGCACCGAAACGACGGATGTTCAGCAACCCACCATCAATACGGTGCTCCACACGAACACCGTAAACACAAGCGGCATCAAAAGCACAAGACAACATTGCATGAAGATAGATATTAAACAGGGCAGGAGCTAAGACACAGCCTTGCTTCACACCAGAGACAACCGCAAAGTCATCAGAGGTCTCTCCACTCAGCTGCACCCTCGCTCGCATACCACTGTGCAGACATTCAATTAAACTTACAAACTTACGCGGGCAACCAAACTTACCGAACACCAGCCACAGTGCCTCGCGGTTCACCGTATCAAATGCCTTGGTGAAATCAACAAAAAGCGAGTACAAAGGCTGGTATCGTTCTCTGCACTTCTCTTGCAACTGACGAGCCGCAAACACCATATCTATAGTGCTGCGACCCGAACGGAATCCACATTGCTCTTCCGCCACGTTTAGGTTCCACAATCTGACTCACGAGGCGATTGAGCAGGATTCGGGCAATCACCTTGCCCACACAACTCAGCAAGTTGATGCCACGATAATTCGTGCAACATTGCTTGCTACCTTTGCCCTTGTACAGTGGTAGCACAAGGGCATCCTTCAGCTCAGAAGGCACTTCCTCCTCAATCCACACGCGTTGCACCAAGTGGTGCAGCGCAGTCAAAAACGCGGGTCCACCGTGTTTCAATACTTCAGGTGGGATCCCGTCACCTCCGGCACATTTGCCGTTTCGCAGCTGAGCAAGTGCTCTCTGCGTCTCATCCAGTCTCGGCGTATCCGCCAGATCCGCCTTCACATCGTGCTGCTTCAGGCCATTCAATGTAGGCCAGTCGATCTCTGAACGGTTGTTCAGGAGACAGTCAAAGTGTTTCCGCCAGATCTGCATTATGTCTGCAGTCTGGGTGCAGGTAGCGCCTGAACTACCATCGATCAGTGTCCTCAGCGGCTCCAATCTCGGTCCATACACCGCCTTCAAGGAGTCAAAGAATTCCTTGTGTTGACGGCGTTCCGCGTAGCATTCCATCTGCTTCGCCTTCTCCGTCCACCATGCATTTTTAATGCGACGGAGCTCTCGGGTCAGTCGCCGTCGAAGTTTGCGAAACTGACTACTCTTCCCCAAGTCACTGGGGTCTGCAACATGTGCAGCAAATGCTGCATTCTTCTCTGACACCAATGCGTCAATCGTCACATTGTTGTCATCAAACCAATCAGGCCGCTTACAGTTTGCGCGCCCGATGGTCTCCTCCGCAGCAGCTGTCACCTGGTCGCGAATGTGGTGCCACAGGTCGCCCACTGTGGCTATACAGTCCACATCACCACACAGGCGTGCAGCAATCGCCTTCTCCAGCTCAGCACGTTTCGCCACAGTGCCGAGGGAGAGAATGTTAAATTTACGCCGATTCACGGCGGGAGTGCAATACATCGATTTACGAAAATATATGTACAGTTTGGTCCGAACCAATTTGTGATCAGTGCCACACTCAGCTCCACGCAGTACACGTGTCATGCGCACTTCACGCATATCACGCTGACGTACGATGACATAGTCGAGCAGGTGAGCGTGACCACTCCGTGGGTGCGTCCAAGTTGCTATATCACTCGCACTCAGTGCAAACCGAGTGTTCGTGATCGTCAGGCCGTGAGTGGCACACAGTGAGAGCAGCCTGTCACCGTTCGCATTCGCTGAACCAATGCCATGCGCACCGATAACATCTGTCCACGCTGATGCATCACGCCCAACGCGCGCGTTGAAATCACCCAGCAGAAATAGTCGGTCGCTCCTCGGCACAGACCGTATCACGGAGGATAGCTCAGTGTAGAACTGATCACGCGTGTCATCAGGATAACACATGGTCGGACCGTACGTGCTTATAAAAGTAGCAAACTTACCTCTTCCGAGTCGCAGGCGAACAGTCATCAGCCGCGCGCTGATGCCCGTTGGTTCACCCACCAGCTGGCCATTCAGGCGATCGGATATTGCAAATCCGACCCCATGTTCACGTGGTGCTGAGGCGGCGTTCCCCACCCAGTAGAATGTATAGCCAGCACCTGCTTCATGTAACTTACCTTGCTCAGCGAGCCGAGTTTCACTGAGCGCCGCGATATCGATGTGGTAGCGCGCCAGCTCCATTGCGACCAGTGCAGTGCGTCGCTCCGGACGCTCGCTCGAGTTCCGGTCCAGTAGTGTGCGCACGTTCCAGCACCCGATGCTGAGTGCTTTGCGCGCAGGCATACGATTGCATTGGTGGGCAATCGCACGCGAGGTGGTCGTTGTGCTTCGGAGGTTTGCTTGAGGGACTCCACCCGGAGCCTTTGGCTCAATAGCCTGACCCACGAGGCAGTGGGTGGTTTGGATGTTTGCTTGAGGGACTCCACCCGGAGCCTTTGGCTCAATAGCCTGACCCACAAGGCAGTGGGTGGTTTGGAGGTTTGCTTGAGGGACTCCACCCGCAGCCTTTGGCTCAATAGCCTGACCCACAAGGCAGTGGAGAGCAGATCCAGCTCGGGAATGTGATTGCAGAGACAGATGGGGATCTGCTTGACGGCCGTCACACGCAGCCTTTGAGGTTCTGGAACAGTTATCATATGTTTTGCGACCGTAATTGGATACGCACCTGCGACCACGGCCAGACGCAGGTGGGTTTTTGGCGGGTTTGCACCAATTTGACCAGGGGCTGCCTGGCTTGAGGCGGGCAGTAGCAAACCATTGAACACCCGGAGGTGTCCTCCCACCGTCAGAGACAATGCGTGGTACTCGTGCTCTACGCCAATCGAGCATTGAGAATATAACCCGTAACCTGTTGTCTCCCATGGCTAGGTTTTACGGGAAGTGGGCCATCGACCACTTCCTAACCTCCGGAGAGGATGGACTAGGATACTGCCAGGGCGCCCAATCCTGACAGGAGAACGACTCGGGTCCTCAGCCAAAGCCTTCGATTAAATGAACACCCGAAAGGCAGCGGGTCTAGCACATGGTCAGTTCACTGACTCATGCGGATTGGTGTCCTGGATCTTAGCAGGGAGAAGGGCGAAACCTAACTCCCACCCAGCGGTCGCCACGTGGAGGCGCCCAGTACATGAGACTATGACGCAACAGTAGCAGCAGTGGGTAGACCATCTGTCAGGATTTAGCCACCACCAGCCTCAGCGCACCATAGGCTCTCCCGCCGCCTAAAGACATACATGTAAACATACACACAGACCAACACACGATAAGCGAGATAGGGTTATCACCCCTATCCCAAGCTGACCGATAATTGTTTCTGGATTCAAAGCAGCGGCTTAATCCGGATAATTGCAATCACCTCTACGAAACCTAGGAGACGAGAATTGGTGTGCTTTAATAGGATTGCGAAAGTGGAATTGACCTCGACTCGGTGACCTGTGGTCAATAAGTGTCGGCCGACCGAGGAGGCTGATGGCTTACGCAGACAAGCAGTTTGATTGGCCAGTTTCCTGCACAGTCGAACGTTGATCTCGATGCCGATTCCAGGGGCACTGTACTACAGGAGAGACTGTACTTTGCCAGCAACAGCTCGTGGGGTATAGATGACGTTGGGTAAGCCAAAGACATTTGTTGGGATTTGATAAGGTGAATTGTCTATGGCATTTGTAACTACCAAGCCATAGTGAAGGAGTAGAGCTTTCGCGGCATCCACAGCAATAGTTGTTAGGTCACGGGCCATCTTGGGTGGGGGCACTCCTGTATTAACCTTTCTTTTGCCATTCATGTGGATATATAGTAGTTGTTTGTATTCGTGAATTTCCGCACCCTGATCGCTTGCCATTCGTACTTGTCGACTCTAGCGGGCGACGTGCATTAATTCCTGCTTTTCTTGTAATTCTGTCATGTGGTATCACATAGGCTTAGCGATTGCTGCTTCCAGAATTCATCTTGTACGTTTCACCATTTACGTGCTCTGTTTCGGATCTACCTATTAGTTCGACGTGATGCACGTTATGGTATAACGTTTGATGCTGATTGTTTAACCCATTTACTTTTAGCTTCCAATTCATTACGTGCGTCATTCGCTGAACTGTGCGTCTTTAGGTTTCACTCAAATTTTGTCGCTAATTTGTCCAGCTTAAAATAGTCTGTAGTACTTCGTAGAGTTTCGCTTTCTTTAGCAACAATACTGGCATAACACACATAACCAAACTTAAGGGCTAAATAGCTGCTGCGATCCGGTGGATCTTCGTATGCTATTGATGCAACCAACAACTCTTCATTTGTCAGGATTAACTCCAGGAGTGATAGTTTATTTGCGTTACGTTGTATGGTTGGTCGATGCACATGGTTGTACAGTCCTACCATGCCAAAGAATTCAAGGAGCGTCGATTTAAATGCTGGCTCATTAGGGGACACTGACGCTATCGAAAATACATTGAAGTCACCCATTATACGACAGTACGAGTACTTTTGCGTAAGAGCAGAGCAGAGAGCTTCTAAAAAATGTTATCGCTGTCTGATGACGAGTTCGGTAGTTTATGGATAACTGCCAAGAAGCAGGATCATACGTTTTCTTCTTTGATCAACATCTCGACCTGCTAGGTGCAGTCTGCACAATTGTGCATCTGGAATAACAAAGTAATGTTCGGTAAGGGCCTGAAATTACAAGTAATCTCAATAGTAGAGGGCAACATCGCCATCGCGAGATGGAAGATCATTCCAAATGGCTGACAATTTAGTTAATACAATCTTCGAATCAAGTGTATCAATTGCAAGCCATACTATAAGATCCCAAGTTGTTGTCTCAGATCGTTGGCGCAGTTCTGGGAGATTAGAACACAACTCTTGCGTGTTGGTGTAGCAGCATTGTATTTGTTTACGTACAAAAGCTCAGTTTACTGTGCATGGCCTGCACACATAGTGCCGGCCTGCTGAAGTTTTGAAAAGAATATGTGCACGGTTGACTGATCTGAGATATGTGCAACCGGGACTGACTCATTTGTGTCTGAAGTCTGTAATAATTTAAGGAGTGGTCTTAACCGTAGTTCTGTTGGCCAAAGTTAACTGTTGTCCAGCCAGGCTTGGATCGCAACTGATACCATTTCGAGTGTAGCCAAGTCAACTTTCAACATTTTCGGCCCGCTGCCTTGGTATTCTGTGGAGGCAACTAGACGGGTGATATCAGAAGCCAACCCATTCCGCATGTCGTAAAACTCTATGATATACCTCCATTATTCAATGTCTTGTCTTGCCATACACTGATATCGTCATGCTTCAATTATGGCACACCGTGAACCAGTACCACTTTTTCATCCTATTTTGACATGACGCACTAGGTTTTGTATTTAGACATTTGTGTTTTTGCCCATACTGCGAGAAATGTAGCTGCGCACTGAGAGCAGCGTTTTTATCACAGCATTGGCAATACAGATAATGTTATTAAGTGGTGAATTTGTTGCATTTTATGTGGGTATGTAACGGTGAAAAACATCTTGTTAGAAGGTCGGGGTGTGCAGCATCCGTGAAGCATTGACCATTTCTTCATCGCATTTTGCAATTCTGATTAACTTATTACGTAGGAGCACGTGGGCCTCAATTTGCGAAATTAAGGTGCTTAAATACCAATGGCTTTTATGACAGCTTGACAGGCTAAATGTTGTTGAAGAAACACTTTATATTCACAAACAACTGTGTTACTTTGATTGCGCTGCGTCCCGAGTTTCGAGATCAGCGCAGGATCTATAGATGTGCCTAGTTGCACTCCGTAGTAACATGTAATTTCCAGCTCCGCTCTTGTTGATCCGCGTTGTTTCGAAAACAGTGACTGTCAGATTGCTTTATATGCCAACAGAGTCTATCCAGACGCTGTCATGAAAATCATATGTTAACAATTCCTATTTGGTTGACGCAAACATATATTTTAGTATGTTGTAGTGTGTGTTAGTGCGTGTCAGTTCAGTAAGCTCCTCATGATATTCAGCGTAACACCTTTTTATGGAACCTGGCGAAATATGTAATTAGCCCTAGTGGGAAGTCTATTAATACTGTATGGGTCCTAAGTTTATCATTTGTTGTCAGCTATGTACTTGGTAGTTGAGGTTCCGTGATTTTAGAAGGAAATAACTTTGATATGGTCTTGCAATTCGGCCGCGAATATTTCGCAGGCGGATGGCGGGATATCCATGTCGTGCACGTTAAAATCATCTGAGATTATAATGTGGCAATTTATTGGGAGTAAGTTTTATGTTAGTGTCGATATCAGGCAAAAATCAATCTATGGAGTGGACTTGTGAAGCGATAAACAAGAGCTACAAAGCAGCTGTTACCCTATATGAGACGCAAGCGGCACCATACCGAATAGGTCAACTGCGTCTCTGTATAATACCGTGGGATGTTCGGTGTTGAAGGCGTATAGACTATTAATCGCAATCTCAGCCTCCTTAAACTCTAATTGCAACCAAGCCTCAGTTACGCAAACGAAATCCCAAGGGTTTGTTGCCTGCCACAACCGAAGCTGGGCAATTTTGCTGTGGAGGCATTGGGCATAGGTGTGCATGCAGTTAAGTGTTTCGGTTCTCAGCAGCGGTTCGAAAGACATGTGCTTCGGATAAGGGGTTTGCCGTCTGCTGTATGTTCAACCGCCAGCCGTTTTCAGCGGTACTATTACTTATTAGCTTGGATTTGCGTTTAGCGACATCGTAATTTTCCCTATGGTAACCCTTATTGACAAGTGTATGGCGAGACTCTACCGGACTGTTTAGGAAAATCAACACAACATTCTGATCTGTTCCTTATTAAATTTTGTTAGTATCCACAAATTTTTGTTGTTAAGATGACGTTTTAATTCGGAGCTGAGTTCGCATTATGTTTCGACATGTCTGTCAGCCTTCAAGTGAGTGAAATGCCAGCTGACTAGTTTTAATAAAATCCTTCATAATGCTGGTAAAAAGGGGCATGATGGGCAAAATGGTATTCATTTATTATGCAATGTCCGTTGATAACAAGACAAGAGGTACATTCTGTGATTATGCAAAAGCATAAAAATAACATCTAAACAGGTGAAGCGACAGTGTAAGATGCGTTACAAGCAGCGTTGTGAGAATAATATAGCACAATTCAAGCAAGCAATGACCAATTATTATGAGCTGTGCATAATGTGAAGAAAATTCGGATTATTAACAAGATTACCCTGATTTACCTGCATCTGTGTGAATTTCGAATACAAGGTAGCTATAACGGCAGTAGGCATTCTATAGTGTAGGTTCATATGATAAAATATAAGCAACTGAGTGCGATGTCGCAGTTTGGGGTATAGACAACTGCGTTGAGAAGCGCGTTCCTTGGTTGGAAACTCAGAGGGAGATGTCGTCCGAATTTCAATCAAAATCATACACATAGGTAACAATGAATTGAGCAGTCGCATTTCGGCCACAATACACGTTATCTGTATGAAAACACTTACTTTCTTCTCTGTAACATTCATACTGTGTCAGCTCAATGAAAATTGGCCACTTTGTAACTATCGGCAAGCTATTCGGCATGGCTGTTTCGCAAATGTACTTAAGGAACAGCAAAGTATAACCGTTGGATTGCAACGTACCAAACAATAGGATAAACGGAAAGGTTTGCAGATTGCAACCACCCTTCCGTCGGGCATTTTCCTAATGCTTATAAATCTCCTAGGCCAAGCAGAACTTCAAGAATATATGCACCCGCAGAAGTGCCTATGGTACAACAGTAGCTTTTACCTTTCAAGTATTTGGTTGATAAATAATCATTCAGTGAGATACTTCGCAGCCAGCTTCCAAATCAGATAGTCGTCCACATGCCCGGAAAGGCACTAGACTGCAGTTTCAGCCTGTTGGGCATGGTCAGTAGTGTGCATCCATCGGATCTATCAGGATGCGAACCCATGGCTACCAGCGAGTTGAATCGCCAGTCAACAGCTTATGCCACTGCGCCACGGGGGACAGCTTCGGACCGTCATGATTTACAATCTAACTGCGGTATAGCGCGCTTCTAAATGCTATGTCGTACATAGCTACTGTTAGTGGACGTCGTGTCTTTCGGGCCAACCCTGTCCTCCGTAACGTTCGTTACTTGCATGGCGGTGGAGGATAGGACGCGCTATATCGCAGTTAGCTTGTAAATCATGACGGTCCGAAGCTGTGGCCCGTGGCCCAGTGGCAAATCTGTTGACTGGTGGTTCAAGCCGCTGGTGATTATGGGTTCGAATCCCGATGGAGCTGATGAATGCGCACTACTGACGATGCCCAACAGGCCGAAACAGCAGTCTAGTGCATTTCCGGGCATGTGGAGCACTGTCTGATTTGGCAACTGGCTTCGACGAACCTCAATTAAACCAAAATCCCCTACTCATAATTACATCAAAATATTCATTCATTCAAGGGTTGGTTAATAAATTACTCTAGTGATATTTGCGCTGTCAAGTGTTTTCAACGACTGTGGTTTTGTACACATTCTCATGTATTGTTTGTTCTCCTTATTGATCCCTGTCCGTGGCATATGTGTTAGGGTTGAATATCCACCTTCGGGGTTGCATAAAGCATGTCCTTGACTTGACTTGACTCTCAGATTTTTAGGCGACCATACCATTACTCAGCAATGTTCACGGACGTGGTGGGTTTACGTCGGGTAAGTGTTTTCCCTACCAACATCCACAAATATCTGTTTAACAACACTGCGACGTGGTGGATGTGACTCGTCACTCAATAATGTCATCGCCCCAATCACACGTTGGCAATTTGACCCATACCATATTTACAAATTCTAGGCATATATGTGCTCTCGTACGAACACGCCTACATATTTCATCAGTTACATGCCACTATTCTTAAATATTTTTGCAGCTTCTTCCTCATGCTTCACTCATCTGACTCGCCCTGTGCACACAACCTTATCGGACTACTTCCTCATCAACATACTCCACATTAGTGAGCTGATTCTTATCTCTACATCTTGCATTCTGTGGACATAGACTTCGTACAACCTTTGGGCCATATGGGCCCACACTACTGACTCCATCTGTACTACTCCCGCTCTTGGTGCTGCTAATCATGCTATCATGTACAATATTGCAATATGCCGATCATGCCCAAAAGGCGTGCCTCGCTTTGTCGAGAATAACATATTTATTTCTTCATTTATTGTTTTTATCATTAACCAAATCTCTTTAATGCTTTACTCACCAGCTTTCGTCCGTTTTGCAAAAATTTTAATCTAATACCCACTTAAATTTAATTTAGATTACCTTGGTCCTAGTGAAAGCTTTGTTCAAATTTCAGGCCGTATTGCATTGCAGGGTTTGTGTCCATTCGCCCAGGTGTGGCTCGTGTGAGCGGTGCGACAATTTCGGAGTTATTACGCCCAATGGACTGGGAAGGACAACGTGTTACCCAGCACGCCAAAAGGTGGACATCAAACGCACTTAACATACGGGGTGGAAGTTTAGTTCCTAAACATCAAAATGATCCCACAGGTCTCACTTATAAGTGAAAATTTCAATATGGTTCCGATAGACCGTCTCTGTTTGGCAAGCTTTTCATTTCTGCTTTCCCCATTGGGCTTTTTAGGGAACCACACTCAGGAGGCAAGGCGGAAAGAAAATCCTGCTCACAGTTCACCTACGAGCTAGGTCTTTCGTTTGGTTCATATAGCTTTTAAGCTTTAGTTCACACTACTCGAGCTGGGAAGAAGAGGCACGTACGCCTATTCAAAAGCGTCAGCAATTCAGGAAGAGATACTGTTTCAAACTAGGATAAAAATAAAGCGTGCGCTTCCAGAGTAAGACCATAGTTACAACCTGCAAGTTGATCGAATTAGCTTATCACCGTGCAGGCAAATAATAGCGAGTGTACCTATGAAAGCTGTGAGATACGTAGCGGATTGAGCTCAATTTAGAACACACCACATGCTGTAAGACGGATTTACCTAAACGAAGTGTACAGATGTGCACGGAGACGGAAGTATTCGACTAGCACAAATGTAAGAACTGATACATGTCACAGTGCTGCTGTTATTGAAACACGGCCGAAAAGTGCGCTGTCTGGCCGGATGCGCTGCAAGTAGACAATGTTACAACCTCTCAAATTGTCAGCAGGTACATAAGGATGGAGGGACAGCTGAATTCAAATGGTATTCTATCAGGGTACAAATTTACAGAATCACCACTGAAGCCATGCTTTAGCTGAGGCCCGACTGGAAAGCCCAGGTAAGCAAATGCGCAACGCATGTAATGTAGACTGATTGTCGTGCAAAAACAGCGACACGGATACACTGTGCCGCTGCAGCCCAGAGGCTAAGGAGGGAGCCGTTCATCATAAACCGCTATGGTCTAGAGTTAATGCCCAGTGGTTTGGCTCAGTTAAGCCGAACGACCAATTGTCCTGCGCAGTAGCGACCAATGTCCACAAAACCTTGTTAAAAAGCAAAGATTGACCTTGAGGATTAAGGCTTAACGCAAACGCATGGTGACGTAGTTACTAGCCCCAGGCAATGAAAGGAATTGTATAGCACTGATGGGCAAATTACCTTACAGCAAAACTTCGAGCTAAGTGCTTACTTTGTCTGACTCAGCGGGCTCTGATACAGCCACATCGAAAGATTGTAACTACTACTCTTTCTTAAACTTTCCATGCGAGTCCTCATGATCTTTACCTGTGTCTTCGTTTGACAAGTTCCTATTAGTCGTCATAGAGGGGTAACTGCATATCCATTCAGCAGCTATGCGAATAAAAGACCCAGGAGCATTGACGTTCTGAATCCAGGAACCAATCAACAGCATGCACTTGGAGTACTTACCCCCAGAAATCAAACAATGAAGCTCCCATTTCCAGCTAGAGGCTTCAAACTGGTATGATCGAAAATCGGAAATAAAGTGCGCATGTTTGAAAAGGATCATTATATCTTGCATAAACAATGACCATGCCTCTAGACCATGCTGCAACGCTGAGTGCACTACAGGTCCAAACCGCTCCCTTTCCTTTGCTGTGCAATCTTATAACTTAGTATATTTCTGTATACCATAGCGACGTGGACATCATGTACGGAAAACACAATGAGACTGTCCGTTTGGAGAACTGAAATATACGTCTTTAATCAAACCTAATGGAAGCAACGAAATAGGATTGCTACGGTTCATCCATGGATTTAACGACAGAAGTTGGGCATTGAAATTTACACTATGGACGTCAGTGCATGGGTCAGTGCGATGGTGCACCGCTCCTGAGCACACGGGGCGTAGGTAGTTCGGACGAAGTCATTCGCTTCTCGCATTGCTAGTAAGCGGCATGCGTAACACTTGGGTCCGCGATATGGGTACCTCCCACCGGCACAAACCAGAGGTCTCAACGTCCGCCTAGTGCATGTAACCACAGTAAGGTGTGGACAATGCCACGTTAATCGACCACAAGCATTTCCGCTGAAATGTGCCTCAGTCTGACCTGCCTGCAATATCTAGTTTTGTTAATACGTACACCGGCACGGAAAGGGCGATCGGACAGCTTGTATTGCAGGACACGAAAGTATAGGTTTGCAAGGGTTTGAGGAACTCGGTTGCACCCCAAGGCCACTTGATCACACTGGTAATTGCTGACCACTCGATGCGACGTGGATAAAAGGAGATGCCTATCGGAATAAATTTCTTGCATAAGAGAGGTAAGCTAATGAGGAACGGATAAAAGAGAGCTTAAATATAAACTTGAAGATGGGTACCTCAGTTCGATCACATGGCGGCTTGACTGTTCGCTGAGATTAACAATGTTGCTGCAAAGGTTTCCTCAACAATCGACGTGACATCATCAGTGCGTAGTTGAATGGCCTGCAGTTGCGTAGAGTAGCGTAGAGGAGCCCCGGTAAGCGTGCGCTGAGCGTGGTGTGCATGTTTTTAAGCCGTCGTGGCTGGCCGTTGAGCCGAGCAATCTTATTGGTTTACACGTCGATCCGCGTTCAGCTTGGTTGAGTGGCAGATGACTTTGACCTCGCCTCCTTGTGTTTTGTGACATTTGTCTGTTTGCTCTTGAGAGCGAGTCTGCCGTCAGTTCTGGTTGTCCATACCATTTCCGAGTCAAGTTAGTTAATAGA
>CALYDF020006468.1:0-13380 GCA_944474145.2 Dicrocoelium dendriticum
CACGGGTAGTCCCTGGATTCCGCCGCCCTACAATATCCGTAAGAAAATCTCTGTAAGCAGAAAATCAACTGAAGCTTTCCCGAAAGTGCTCCGCTCAACAAACCAGGAGGCGCTCCAAATTATGGATTAGTGTGACTATCGCTTTGATGATTAATGGGATGTAAACATAGGCTCTTACGTCTTGCATAGTAGCGGAGATTCAATTCCACTGAAGCTTTGTCATTAGGCCAATTGAGCGCAATTTTATTAAGTAGACATCCTAATAGGCTTGCATGACAGGGGATTAAGAGCACTTCTCAAGTATCAATCTAGGGCGAGGTTTGGTATACTTCCCAGTGAAGTTCACGGAAAAACGACAGTGTACTTGAGTACGGGCAGTGTCGTTGCATACATTTCAGAGTGAGCGACAATCCTGCTTGGAACCACGCCACCTATATATTATAGCAACGTGATCAACTAGCTGTAAGCATAAGCCAAAAGGCACTTTTTCGATTACTCGGTCTAAAAACGGTGCTCTAAACAAACAGCCAATGTCTGGCGCACAGTTGCTAAAGATGCTCACCGTTGTCCGTATGGTCGGAGTTAAGTCAATAACCGGCATCTAGTTGACCTCGTACGACGTGCTTGAACCCTCGTATCCTCTGCAACAACAACAACGTTAAATGAACAATTGGCATTGCGTAGTAACGTGTCCTGATCGTGGTAAGTGGTTTCCTTGGCAGTATCAAAACTATAGTCGTTGAGGATAAGAAGGGGCCTCAAACAAAGAAAATAATGGTTCTCCGCTAATCAACTTTAGTTGATGACGTCAAATGGGCTGCACACAAACGGCTGCTCACGGGAATCCAATAAAACAATATTAACTGAGCCATGGAGTCCAGGACGATGCCCACTCAAGCACGACCAGTAGTTGACGCACCAGGGTCACCGGATGCGTGTAAGCAACTGTAGGAGAATAAATTGAGTGCGGTTAGTTCAGCAACAGGGTGATTGTCATTGAAACTAAGCCTAACTACAAGCCTATACAAAAGCGATTTATATTCCTAAACCTTCAGAAATTAGAAAATCCCAGCGGGTACAGGGTTATAATGAAACATTGCGTTGCATTATTTATCTCGCATTCGAAAGTTCGCGAGTGGATTCAAGCGATTGACTGGAGTTTGAACAATTTGGAGCCACATTACAAATCCAAACAAAACCGATTTTATTCGAAAACCTTCCAACAATATTGGTTTTCGTTTCCGTCACGCAACAAGCGTCAGTACCTAAGGTGCAACATGTGCATGCATGTGCAGTATGTCGGCGTATTTACTTTATAGTACAAATGTTGAACAGATTCGGAGAAAATGGACGGCGCGATATTATAATGTGCCGTTCCCGATAGGCGTATAGTGAATGGTATAGGAAAACAGCTGTCAATTAATTTGGGATTTATAGTAGAAACTTTATTGCTGAGAGGTCGCGACGGAGATAAGAAAAACACGTGAAAAAGTATGAATGGGTCATCAATAGTAGCATGTTTTCTCTTATCCTGCTCGCTGTACGAAGAGGCTAAGGCCTAATTCGATAAGCTGCGGAAAGGCCGATACAAAATGGAGTTAGCGTTTTATGAAAGCGAACTCGTTAACTCGCTGTTTATCTATAACATAGTGTTTCATTGATGACGCTTGTACATTTGCACAAAACGCGAAACCCTGTCAACTAAATGCATGCAAAATATCGCCCTGGTTAACGAAATTGGAGAGTCATGTTGTTGCTGCTGAACGCACAAGTAGACTAAGCAGGATTCGCTCGAAACACATCTGGCGGTCCGGCAAATGGTTTACTTATCTACGATTGTCTCTAATCAAGTGCACAAAAGCCAAAGTGCAGCCGGAACACGTTTCTGCTAAGTAATGTCACTTTTCATATAACCTATTAAACAGACAAAATCAGCTCAAGGATTTTGCCAACAGTAGACGCTAGATTTTTCTCTAAACCGCATGGTTTTTCATGCTAAGCAGCCTAAAAATGTAGACAACCGTTTAAAGAACGTGAGAGAGAAGTGTATTAGTTCCTGGATTTTGCCAAGAATTGTTTATAAAAATGATACGTATTTCGTATCAATGTAGTGAAATCCTGCGAGCTGCGGCTGTAAGCTCGAATGCACTGTGAGCGTTCGTTTAGCCCGCAATATCTCATTCTACATCTAGATTCTGTTTTGAAGTGAATCTTGATTATCTCGCGTAGAATAAAATTGATTGAAGTCGCTTGAACGTAAGCACTGCTCATCCCAGCCTCCATACACCCCGATATGGTTGTCTTGATCAAATTGAATAAAAGCCGTCACTGTGATGTTGAAGTCAGTCGGTGTCTCTCGACTGCCAGGTTGGGCTTCAAAATACGACGAAAAGGTTTGTTTGGATGAATTAGATGACATTGCGAAGAGCCGACCTCATTGATTTTGGGTTTGTGTTTCGTTGTCCCCCCTTTCCCTTTAACTTCCCCATCTCATACACTAGGCATAATATAACAGTTAGCCTTAGCTTCCTTTATTAGCTTGTTTTGTAGTCTTTAGTCTCTTATCTTATTGTATTGCGTCATATTATCTTGGGTGTGTCTCTCCATCGCCTCCAAGTTGCTTGCTTCTTCTAATCCTTCACTGACTGCCTGGCACTCGTGAAAGCCAAATTCGTGAAGAGCAAGCTGAATTTCGTCGAGGTCGTAGCTGCATTGACCACATCTTCACCTTGCGTCAGTTGTTGGAGCACCGTCAAACATATTGGCGGCCCACCATTGTCGTGTTCCTCGATATCAAAGGTGCATTCCATTCGGTGGATAGATATGCAGTTTGGGACTGTCTACTCAGGAAAGGTGTACCTGAGAAATATGTGAATATTATCCGAGCATTATATGCGCGTAGCTCGGGCAGAGTTAAGGCTTACGGCAAGTTGTCGTCGCCCTTCAATATCTCTAATGGTGTAAGACAAGGATGTCCGCTGTCACCTTCCCTCTTCAACTTCGCTATTGACAAAGTCATGGAAATCGCATTCACAGGACACGACTTAGAGGTGTGGATCTGCTCCCAGGAGAAGGACTTCTTGACTTAGATTAAGCTGATGATATTGCCCTAATCTGTGACTGCTCCCACACGTGCCAAGCGGCACTGGACAGATTAGCACTGGCTGTCCATCACTTCGGGCTTTGCTTCACACCTTCGAAGTGCAAAGCGTTCCTCCAAGATTGGTCTGGATCTCCCCTTACGCTGACTCTTGGCGGGGATCAGCTAGAAGTCGTTCAAAAATCGATCTACCTTGGAAGTTGTATCAGCGCCCGTGGGATTGAAGATGAAATCACGAATCGTATAGCAAAAGCTCTGGGCGCTTTTGCTAACCTCCGCCACTTATGGCGCCGGCGCGACATCACTCCTGCCCTGAAGAGTAGAGTGTACAATGCAGCGGTTCGTTCGACCCTACTGCATGGTTGCGAAACCTGGCCGCTTAAAGTAGCGGACCTGGAAAGGCTAGTTACGTTCGACCACCGTTGCCTCCGCATTTTAGGTCAAATCTGGTGGGAACACAGCGTGAGCAAAGAGCGTGTTCGACGCCTTGTTTATGGCACAGGAAAAGAAGTGAACCGCTCAGCACCGTTATTTCACGCACCACGCTCCGGTAGCTCGGCCAGGTGTTACGCATCCCAGCCCACCGACTCCCGCGACGTGCGCAGTTTACGCGCCGGGGATGTGGATGGAAGAAGAGGAGTGATGGCCAAGCGATGACTTGGTCCAGATGAATGAAGGCCCTCACTTCTGATCTAGCCTCGGTTGGAGCGTCTCGGCTCCCTATTTGGGGTCCGCAAGACGATGAAAACGTTTGTTTGGACCCACTTGCTGATAGGGCAAGGAGCCGACCTCAGTGGCGTTTCTGCTGTGAGTTTGTTTGTCCCATCCCATCCCTCTTAGCCTCCCCCTCCAACCACGACCTCGTTATGTAACCTTAAATAATTTTGCATAGTAATTTGTTTTTGAAGCATAGTAGCCGGCTGGTAGCTTACCGGAACGATGCCCATCCGTTACCAGTAGCTCAGCCGGCTAACACCAGTTGCATTTTTTCTATTTGCGATGTATTGCGGCACAGTAGCTGAGGTGTTCCCCACCTCTAGCTAACGTTTATGATAATGATGATGATGTGTCTCTCACCCTGGGCTAACCTGTATTTACGATGGTTGATGATGGCGTTTAACCATCTAGTGAACGTCAGCAGAAAATCACACACGTGAATATTCGACAACTTAACCGGCTCTTGAATTAGTGAAAGGAATCCTAAGTGATTGGCTTCATTTGCTATTTGCCTTTACGAGTAGCGTATACTGAGCCATGCAGGATAACACTCGCGCACTGCATCTGTTAAGACGGCCTGGATTTAACGACCCTCATAATCGAAACGAAAGTACGAACTGTGGATTGTATACCATTGGCATAAAGCTGGTGGTGTGCAAATCCGTGATGCTGTCCGTGCTTCTATACGGCACTGAAACGTGGATGATGTACCGGCGGGATGTGCGATATATCGAGCGACTTCATCAACGGTGTTTGCGACGGGTTTTGCGCATCGGTTGGGGCGACAGAGTTGCCGACACGGAAGTGTTGCGACAAATTGGTATGTATGCAGAGGATTGCATACTTTTACTGAGACACTTGTGGTGGCTCGGTCATGTGTGCCGTATGGATTCGACGCGGATACCGAAACACGTCTTATATGGTCAGCTGAGTATTGGGAAGCGACATGTGGGGAAACCAAATTTACTTTACCAAGACATGATCGAATTGAGCCTCTCACTTTCTAATCTTGATTGCAGGTCATGGGAATCGAAGGCGGTTGATCGGCGTGCATGGCGCGATCTAATCATGAAGGCAGTTGCCAAAGAGCGGGAGAAATAATCACACATGCAGAGGAGAAGCGACAAGTGCGGAAGCGGCAAGCACCGATGCGTTGTACTCTATCGACATCGAGCGCATGGTGCTTTAACGCATGCGGTCGTGAGTGCCTGAGTCAGGCAGGCCTAGTGAGCCGTGAGCGAGGCCACTCGGGACCATTACCGAAGCGACGACGGGTCCTGCAGAGGTTCTAGGCAGAACCGGCGCAGCGTTTGTAGGTACGCTACATTCGATTTACTAACCGCGTGCTTGCATGCTGTCTCTTTATTTAGGTGGTGTGTTTGCAGTTTTTTCCTAATGCTTTTCTTTTTCATTTTATTATCTACCTGTATAATCTATAAACTTGCACACATCGCTTAAGCCAGTTTTAGTTAATTTCGATAACATTTTCGTGTTTTTGGCCTTTCCGTAAAATATACCTTTATGCAGGACAAACAATCTAATTTCTCGTGTTGCTCACGGGGAATAAGCAGCCATTAGCAAATAGGTTTCCGAAGAACACTTGAGTGATCAGGACTGAACATTCTGCATTTGCATCACTTGTTTAATAAAAGATACATTAGTACGCATCGCACTGAAGATAAATTAATCATAAATGTAGTATCACTGTGTTTAGACGAAAGCGTATGTGTATACATCGATTCATCATTTTGTCACCTGGTTGTCAGAAATTAAGATAGCAGACAATAGATGGGTAGCCGGTCATTTACATACTAGACAACGAAAGTAAATGCTGACACACCATCGAACAATCTGAAGGTTAAAATATGCACAACGGTACACGGTGATGCCACTACAGTGGTGTTCGCAGCCTTGTGAAACAAGTGGTAAATTTACTTGGATTCAAAATTCAATTGTTCTCATTAGATGAACACACTGTCGTTTGCAATAAATCGTAATACCTGTAGCTTGGGTGATCTGTTCAGATTTTGTTCTGTTCTCCGAGCTGAACAGTTTCGTTGCAAAGGTTTCATCACCAATCTTGCTGACTTCTTCAGTGCGTAATAAGCAAAGGGAGTTATGTTGTCGACTCTTACCAAAGAGTGAGTGCCATTTGAACTTGCGCACTTCGATTCAGGTCCCGTGACCATTGCTAGTTCGGAGTTCGAGCTCCGTCACTTTTGAACTCATGTGCCAAATGATCCGCGTCAACCTATTTCGCAGCTGCCTGTATGTAGGATCTAAGTCGATGCGTTGGTTGATTGAACTGTCTGGAGAAAACCGGACTTCAAAGAATTCTCTTACTATTTTGGTCTCTCCTTGCGCTAGCATTTCCGTTTTCTTCCAATCAAATATGTGCCCTTCTTCATCAACGGGTGTCGAGACCAAGGATGAAGCGTAATGGTTTCGACAGGCTTGTTTGTGTTCTTGTAGCATTGTAGACAAATTTCTTCCTGTTTGGCCCACAGTTCTTATCAAAATTTGAACACTGTATCCTGTAAATAACGTTCCGGCGTTTGTGTGCTCTCGTTTTGGAGAAACTCAAAGGGCTGCGGACTGATCATGAAGAAATGATGGTATCCTTCGACGTTACTGCACTGTTCACTTCTGTCAACTTACAAGTAGCGAAAGAAAACATCAGAGAACGCCTGAAGGTTGGCGAAGGAGCACTTGAGAATCTGACGACTGATAGTATATGCGAGCTTCTTGACTTGTGTCTCACGACTTATATCCGCTGTACGGTCAACTGCGAAAAAAGGTTGACGTGGATCATTTGGCACATGAGTTTAAAAGTGACGGAGCTCGAACTCCGAACTAGCAATGGTCACGGGACCTGAATCGAAGTGCGCAAGTTCAAATGGCACTCACTCTTTGGTAAGAGTCGACAACATAACTCCCTTTGCTTATTACGCACTGACGAAGTCAGCAAGATTGGTGATGAAACCTTTGCAACGAAACTGTTCAGCTCGGAGAACAGAACAGGATCTGAACACTGTCGTTTGTATTTCGGTGGACGGCTGTCTATGGATCATGTGTTGTAACTAGCTTTGTAGTAGCACTGAGATTTCTCAGACATGCTCATGCCACATCTACTAGGCTCCATATGTCATTTTTAGCACAGCTTAAATAAGACCTCAATACAGGGGAGGAAATACAAAGATGTTTTACATATTCGTCGTAATTATCATTTAGGAGAATTGATAATTTTTTGTTAGTCCACCATGAAACAAATTGGCCCCAACAGGAGATTTGTACATAACTGAAAAAGTAATCAACATTGGCCAAGCCATAATCTAAGCATACAAGTAATGAATGCGGTCAATCGCAATCGTGGTGTTGATCCGTTACTTCAACGTTTTAATATCGTCATCGCCTTTGGATTCGTAGTTTTCTAAAGATGACAGTGCATCCACGTGAGAAAAATATCAATTATCACATCATTGTTAACCATCAGCATATTTGCTCTATTTTTGTTATCTCTAAACGCGTAAATGTTTTATCTCAAAACCGCTCACTAAATAAATAAATAAATTGTATATTCCTCGGTGATTCGAGGTGCAGTCCAACTATGTGGTCTGATCAATGTGTACAAAAGGATCGCAAAAAATAATCAATTTGTTCACGCTTTTTACAATGGATCCAAAACAGGTACTAAACTAATTGGCAGGATAATGGCATTAAAGAAATTAAAAACCAGGAACAATAACGTATGCAGATTTAAACAGATGTCCAGTTAAAGTAATACGACCACTCGTGGAACCATCCCCAGGGGCCCTACTTCCATGCAAGATATTCCCTTTGAATGGTTTCGCTCGCACTTCCATGCAATACATGGCCGTGTGCCGGTGTGGCATAGTAGCATATGAGCCATCACCTGTATATCATATGTTTTGTTCTTTTTAGAGCTGTTTTTGAACATGTATTATGGGCCATGAAGGCTCAGCCCAGTCCGTCATGCGGATCATTCTATTATGGCACTTTTTTATACGCCAGTCAGTTGGTGGCAATTTGCCTTGCATAGGTAACGTCTTTTATAATATGGAAGCTGTAATCCGTCACCACAGGAGATCAGCCCATTCATGGCCAACTATGAAAAAAGGAAGAATATAGAAAAGAAGAATTATGTGAAAGAGGTATTATATCGTTAGTGTAAAAAAATAGGCAGGTATGTTTGTACATCGGCGTAGAAATCGATCGAGCCGATCATACGATAAATTGTGTAGCGTGACAGCCGGAGACAGATGACTGTACGAGTTGTCCATAAGCAAAAGTCGCATAGGGAATCAGTTATTGCCATCACTGAATTTAAGTATATGTTTCTGGACTGATAACTTCATCAAAGAAGGGGAAATGCTTAGCACTGGAGAGCAAATGTAGCGAAAGGGATCGCTGAACAATATTACGAATTAATCAATTTGTGGGGAAAATTACGAAAATAGTTCCTGACGTCACACCAGTAAATAATTTTGCTCTCGGTTTTAAACAGAAGACAGGTGATATGAATTAAGTTTAAAGGGTGTAAAACCGCATGGAAGGTAGCGTTAAAGAATAGCATAAGAAGCGGTTTGTAGCAGCTCATCCTGGCTGATCAAGTTTTCTCTGGTGCAGGAGTGTTGATTTTCTCCGGTGTCATTCATGATCCGGCCCCTCTTCATACAGCTTTTCAACATCAATTTGAGTGTTTAAGATCCATTTCGCTCTGTCCGTTGACAGATAAGCCTTTATCATTTTCTTGAACATGCAGAAATGTTCAGTACATCTAATTCCTTTTGGCAGCTTATTCCAAATGGAGCTATACATTAGAAGAAAGAAATTTTTCCTTAGACTGCTCTTGAATTTAGGTAAATAGAATATGCATTCTTTATCTCGCAGTTTATAAATGGTGTTTTCCCGAAAGTGCCATTAACAGGTTCCAATATACGCTTTCCACCACGCGTGTTTGTGGAGCAAGCACAGATTTAATTGCATTCTTCGTAACCACAGAGGTTCAAGATTCAAATGCTTGCACCTATCTCGGTATGAAAGGGGGGTTGAACAGCCAAATATGCGCTTCGTAAAGGCGCGTTGGACGTTTTCAATGACTCTCAAGTCAGCCTTTCGCAAGTTACTAAACACAGCACAACAATATTCAAGCAAAGGCCAGATACTGATTTTGAAAGCAATTAGTCTGGTTTCTTTCAAGGTTAGTAGGTGGCATATGAGCCCGACCGACTGTTAGCCTTTTTCACTATACGATTTGTATGTTCGCTAAAGTTTAACGAACTAGAATATCTTAAACCTAAGTCACGAACAGACTGGCTGATGAGAATGACTTCATCATGAAGCCTGAACACTTCTGCTGCTATCTGACATCCATACGATAGAATACTACACTTCGATGTTGCAAAAGTCATCTGCCACATATCAGCCCATCTCGCAATGGCTTTCAAGTCGCTGTGGATATTGTTAAGTTCAGCGGTACGCTGAGAGCCTGAGAAGGTGTAAACCACCTTTAAATCATCAGCAAACAAATAAGGCTTCCCAAATTGTATAACAGAAACCAGGTCATTTATATACAGTAGGAATATTAATGGGCCTAAGACACTGCCGTGTACCACTACACTGGTAACCTGACGAGGTGAAGAGATGTTACCATTTATATCCACAACTTGCGACCGTCCTACTAGGTAAGATTGGATCCAAGAGTAAAGCGGATTTGTAACACCGTACTTACTTAATTTACATAACAGCTTTTTTGTGTGGGAATCTGGCAAACGCCTTTTGCATGTCGAGGAAGATAACAATGCACTGAATACCTGAGTCAATTGCTTCAGTTAGATGGTTAAGGAAGTCAACTTGACAGGTAACACACGAGCAAGACTTCAGAAAGCCTTGCTGTGAACGTAAGAGAAGTTTGTGCGATATTAGGAAAGAAACAAAATGTTCATTAACAGTTCTCTCTAGCATGAGTGAGAGAATGTCTGTGTGACTAATGGGGCGGTTGTTCCGGATGTCAGTTTTCGACCCGGACTTATGTCGCGGTATAACCGTAGCCGTTTTCCAATGTTCGGGGTATTGACCAGACTGGAGAGACAAAGATAATATATTTAATACTATAAGAGTGATATCATCTCCATCGTGTTTGATTAAAGCAGAAGAGATCCCATCGGGTCCAGGTCTGTGGGATGGTCGTAGAGAAGTAATCAAACGTTTTATCGCAGCAACACTAAGCTCGATCGCTGGGACTTGTTCAGAGAAGTGAAGCGAGGTTGACAAATCCAGGGTTTCCTTTTAAACATTAAAGGATCTAGCAAAGTATGAGTTAAAGGCTTCCACCATAGCGATTGGGGAATCAATGCAATCACCTTCAGGCATGACGATGTGGGAGGGTAGGTCAGTTTTGCCACCTCTCCTTTTCCTCAGTAATGCAGTCACCAGTTGACTTGTATTACTACTATTTACAGCCCGTCGTTCTTCCTGCATGAGAAGAGTTCGATGTTTCATGTCCATCTCAATTATAAGGCGTTGCAGTCTCAATAATACACTAAAGTCAAGAGTACGTTCAAATGTTCGAGTTAGCAATCGAATTTTCCGCTTCTCCTTTGCATCGTTGGCGTATTTATAAGAGACTCTCGTATTATCACAGGAGACAAGTATGCTTCAGCACATAGCCACATTGTCATAGAAAATATCGGAGACTCTCTTAACTTCAGACGAAAGAAAGAAATGGTCCCAATTTTGGACCCTAAGCAAAGCTGAGAAATCTACGAACATCTGTAAGCAGTATCAATCCGTACAAATAATTTGACAACCGGATAACGAGCCGCATATTCCCATCCGCGTTCTCAGCGCTCTCTATTGTCGTGTGCTTCACTTTACTGCATCTGCCCTGGACTCACAGCCATTAACCGTGAGCACGCCGTATGCCCTCACTAAGAAAGTAGAATTATTATCTTAAAATGGTAGTCCTTGGGTTTTTCTCTATTGCATTATAGGCAAGTACTCGCGCACTAGACAGCCACTAATGATGTTAACATATCAGTGTTAGAAACCACATAGCTAACAGTGACTGTTACAGACTGGTGCAGCACACTAATGCCGGTGACGTCAACGCGTTAAAAATGCAATACATTTTATAATTGCTAACGTATTTCTGTAGCAGGCTACATCCAAGCACGCAGATTACGTTTGGTATTTATAAGCCAATCCTGGCAGCATTACCATCCATGTGTCGATAGTTACCATAACTAGCGCAAATTGCTTCCATACTTATCTTCTTAGCACATATAATAGAAGTGCATCCTTACTAATAATTTCAACCTTCATGTAGGCATTTCCCTTCACGAATTTCAATAAAGCAAGAATAAACAACATTTTAACAGAATTTACTGAATTAAGCAATTTCGCGTATTCCCCTCAGCTGTTTACATACAATGAGTGGAAAACAGTGCGATGTTAACAGCAAAAATCCAAAGCGGTCGAATGTCTTTAGGCTCACGTGACGTGTTCCGAGGAAAACGCAATCACTAGCTTCACCAGGGTAGGGATAGCGTGGTCACGAAATCCGTTTGCTTGCATAGATTTGGCTTTAGCCGCCGAATTGCTGCCGCCTCCGCAAACTGTGGTAAACGGGGATTAGCTTCTTTGCTAACTACCCTGCAATTACCACGTGGGTTCTGGCATTCAGGGCAATCAAGTATGTGGCAGGCAATAGAGCTAGTCGGTAGCTTCGGACCCTTAGCGATCATGTTTCGCGGAACATGCTCTGCAATCTTCGCTGACAGCCTTCTCTCAGTTCGGCGTATATACTTACTATCGCAAGTACAATTAGAGAGGTAAATGCATGAGACGGTAACTTGAGAGTCTGGTCTGTCCAGGTTGGATTAACAGAGCAACCTTCTGAATGTTAACATCACACTGTTCTCCACTCATTGTATGTAAACAGCTGAGGAGAATACGCGAAATTGCTGAATTCAGTAAATTCTGTTAAAATGTCGTTTTTCATGCTTTATTGAAAATCTCAGCCTTGTTAGCCTTAGCCTTTCTTCTGTGCACTTCCTTCTCTGTCGTTTTAAGTTCAAAACCTTCGGTCCGCTCAAAATGAAACAATTTTCAAAAGCAACCCATGTTCTTTGATTTAAGGATTAATGCCAAAGCAATTTTAATCGTCAGGAAAGCGAGATTCACGGTGAATCGCATAACATGGGATGGTTGCCCCATCCCAAGCTCGTACTTCCAAATCTATCACAACGTTAACAAATATAACGTTGATACATGATGTGGGCAGCTTTCTTTAATGAAATTAAGAACTATTCAAGGCAAACGTTCTGAATCCGATGACCGTAACACGGAATACGTAGCGATATAATTTTGCTAACCACCCGGTGAATCATATGCGATTGTGTGAAAACGCAGCTTGCTTACGTTGAGAAGCGAACCGCATTCTTTGCACAAATACTGAAAACATATAAGTACAACATTAAACATATTTCTCCTTTATGTCAAATATCGTACCCGCTGACTAGGTCGAACAGTGAAAAAGCACTTTTCCAAGGGTTTAAATAAACCATGACGCAACAAGGAAGCATGAGTCAAATGATGACTTACAACCGCACCTATTCTGTTACAAACATCTCATGATGATTGTTCATTACTTAGACCTGCCGAAGGTATTCAACTTGTTAGTGTTCAACCGTAACTCTGCGAGGTAAGCAAGCAGCGAGGCACTACCAACTACTGTGAATCGGCCAGTGTTTTGTGTATGAAGGAATGGACAAACGGTTTACCTAGGTCAAGATTATGCCCTTTCGTTCCATACGTATATATGTTAATATTAAAATACAATGCATGTGCAATGGATGAGAGACACATACATTGTTAACGTCGCGTCGACCAAGTGGGTAAAGGGATACAAGATTTCAAACTGCCGACAATATTCACCGTGCCACCTTTGCTATATAATACTCAACAGCTCTCTACCTATTTAGACACTATTAATCATTTTCTCATTATTCATCTTTTATATCACCCGATCAACTGTTTTATTTCTGACAGTTTCTCCCTTAACATTGTCGCGATCATGCACTTGGGCCTGCAACAAATGTTATCTCAATGTATAACATAAATGCATAGTTTTGCTATACTACCGAATAATAATTTCAGAAAAAGGTTGTGGAGTTACACCACCATTGCGTGAATACTCTTGACAGCTGGGCAAGAAAGCTGATGGCCAACGCGCGTACTTGCCAAAAATAGTGCTTGGGAAAGACCTTGCAAGCGTGTTGCCAGGGCCCAGGCGAAAGCTGATGAAATCGCCCATCAGATAGCAGGCATGTTGCCAAGGCCTGATCGGAAGCTGCTGAAACCACGCGTCAGACATCACGTGCGTTGCAATGCACCGGGTAGGCGGACGAAGACCGGAGTGCCCGAGCAAGACGGTGAACGTGCCAGACGGAGTGTGCAAGCAAGTGTAGAGCGTCGGCTTACAGCCAAATACGCCTGGTGATGTTTGGAGGGTTGGTGAGACCGACAAATAAATATGAGCC
>CALYDF020006469.1:0-13371 GCA_944474145.2 Dicrocoelium dendriticum
CCAATCGGACCGCACACATCCGGCTACTGATTGGAATTCAACCAACAAGAGTAGCTTCAGCCCGGGGACTCAGGGCAATACCAACACCGGCTTGGCCGGTGCTCGAATCTGCATCGTCACCGGATAGGCGCAATGAGAAACAGATGAAAGACAATGTAATTCAAATTAAGGTTAACCCATGTTGTACTGAATGGCTAGATATCTGATGAATCAGGTTGCTCAGATCTCAAACAACAATAACCCATAAACTGCGTAAGTAGAGTGCAGAAATAGATGCAATGTAACAATCGAGGGAACAGAGCTGTACACAGGTATTGAATATCAGTGTGACTACTATATCAAATTAGTCAATGAAAAGGTGGGTGTAAGAATTGTGGGCGTTGGCGTTGTTGTTGCTTGATTGGTTGCTTGAACATTACTTAGCTTAAGTTAAAAGTGAAGTTGCAGAACGCATTGTATAGCTTTGCGTAAAATCCTAAGATGCGGTAGCAAATCCGTTACCGTTTGCTACGTGGTAATCTGTTGGGGTTTCTCGACTATTTGTTAGATAGTGCAACAATGCTGTATAGGATTCCGATCGATGTATAATGCTATTAGTGCACTGCGCATTAGAGTGGGATACGAAAGCTCTGTAAATTTAATTAAATGTATCACGGACGAAGTAAAAACGGATGCAACCTAGAAAAACTATCTAAATTTTAACGAGTGGGGCAGCCCAATAGTAAAAGTTTGCCCATGTTAACTTCAGCAAGTTTGTAGATTAATTGGAGGAACTTAGATTTCGAGGTTATCTGGAAATAATTCAATCACGTAATGTGGCCGGATTTTTTGAATAATAGTGTTAGACATGTTGGAGTAGTGGAGAAGTCTCTGCCTACTACCCAGTTGGCTTACTAGTTCCTTGCCATCTAGTTATGAGACACACGATACCTGCTGGATTAGTTGAAACTCTCTGTACGCTAGCCTGCGTAGCATCTTAGTTTTATGGGTTACAAAATTGACTAAACTTTGTGTTTGCAATTTGCTATATACTGTAAAACAAAGTTTAACGCAGGTTGGAACAATACTTAACATACCAACTAATTATATTGTGCCTTTTTATTCCGAGTGGTTGGTCAGAATTTATAGGTTTCCACGGAAGCTCATATGTACACTGTTTTAAGTTTATTATCCTTCGTACCATTATATATCTGCTAATATGTTAATTTGGTAACTATTACCATTTTAATATTGGTACTTTAAAGCAACGTTGTAAACTGCAGTTTGTGTGGTGTAACGATAGACAGAAAACCTAATCATGGACGGGGGAATTAGGGCCGACGTCGATGTTTCAGGCATCGATGACCTGCTTGAGCCACAAAGCATCACAATATGCACACGGGTACACAGCGAAGCAAAGGACGATATTTATGATGTTTTATCATGCAACAATAAATATTACCCTTCTGACAAGCGGAGGCACGTGGAGCCGATCTCGTATTTTTATGAGATCGATTTTGCTAAAAAACGATATATTAGCACTCGGGAACCCAGATTACTTCCTCATAAACCGATATGGCTCCGAAACGGACAGGATTTTTAATTCCGATTAGTGGCCATACGTTCCATCTAATTTGAGGAAAATTTGACTATCCGGTTGTAGTGCCTTTACATGTTAATCAACTCTCAATGCAAGTGCATTACATGTTTGCGAGCCAGACTAACCGCGTTTGACACAACCGAATCTATGGATTAACAAAGTCAGATCATCACATAATAACCAATAATATATCGCGGCCCGCTTCCATATGGTAAATTGTTGCACAGGTTGTGTAG
The DNA here is from genome assembly GCA_944474145.2 of Dicrocoelium dendriticum. Classification (NCBI taxonomy): domain Eukaryota; kingdom Metazoa; phylum Platyhelminthes; class Trematoda; order Plagiorchiida; family Dicrocoeliidae; genus Dicrocoelium; species Dicrocoelium dendriticum. Next base: position 1,816 of record CALYDF020006469.1, read on the forward strand.
CTTGGTGAAACTTACTCACCTATGCCCATGCTTCCCTCAGACATACTATCACCATACGACGACTCAGACTGCACAAGCAATAACCTAGCCGTCGTTACGACACTGATATCAGGACAGTGGGATCCAAAGAAACTCCATTAAAGCTACTGATTCATCTACAGTACAAACTGCAGTGAAGCCACCAAACTTTCCTCATGAAACTAATGTGTCAATTGTGATGCCGAGGTAAACCAACAGAACTCCACAATTGCCTTTCCAACATCCACATTTCTCAACCATTTACACATGGTACTGCTTTTATATTAAACATGACATAAGAGTGGTGGGAGCCATGCTTTCTCTTGGTTGTTGGTAAAGGTGGTCATTTTAACGGTCAGTCATTCCTTATATTTGGGTCACATCACAAACTTGTAAGTTACGCATTTTTTATCTCTAATCTCGGCTAGCGTGTATGCCTGACTGCGAAGACCGAATACTGGTGTCTAGACTTTGCGCGTAGTTTAGGGTAGTTAAAATATTTTCATCTGCTTTGATTAAGAAAATAAACAACTAGGATGCAGCATAATAAAGGAATGTATATGCCATACTTTACAGATGACACTGCAATTTGTTGAGTGTCACAACACATAAAAATAGATCGTAACTGTAAACAACTGTTAGGATAGAAGAGCCTCTCAGTAAGTAGATCTAGTCTCTAAGCCACATACAGAGATCTCTTCCGTCAAGCCGACAAAACTAATACAACTCCCAAATTAAACAAATTTGACCATCATTTTCAGATGATGCCCCAAAACGGTGAGCGAAGCTGCTGCAATTGGCCAGTACTGAAAGAAGGCGAAATGTCCGTATACACGCAGACGGCTAGAAATTTGATGGTACATAGCTAGGCGAATGCCGATGTACAACTCATGTACTCAGATCTTCAGTAACCAGTTCCTAATAGTCACTCTATCAACAGAGTCAAAAGACATGGAACTACTGGACTTTTATAAGGCGAATATTATGCAAGGCAGATCTGCATGATAAGATAATGGGTATGTTATTGATGGCATCTTACAGTTAAGTGTGAAATGAGTTCTTGACCACTCTGTACCATCCACAAATACAGGATAACGCTCTTCTTAGTAAATAGCTTCTTAGCGGACGTCTCTTCTCTTAGTCAACAAGGAAAAACATTATGTTCCCACGCGGATCGTTCATGTGTGTCGCACTAGTTAACCTTTACCGATAAAGCAATTTCCATCTACTGGACAGCTTCTGAGCTGTTTTAATTCTTAAGGTAGCCAACTTACCTTGCAGAACCAAAAGTATTCCCTAACTTTAGGGTATGAAACTAGTTAACAGTGATTTTGAAGAGTAGCAATATGTACAATCAAAAACCAAACAGGTTTAGATTAAAACGTGATAGTTACCGTCAGCAATGTTTGAGATTATAAGAATCAGAAGTTCAATGCAGGAGTGTTGGGCTGCTAGAATTGTGATCAAAGCAGACCCATTGGTGTGGGCGACAGTGGAATCGCATGAGAATATATTCTCAGGTGATGGTTATGGATCTGGAATGGATGTCTTCTTTAAGGATTGTTGGAATAGCCTTTGAGGTCAGTGATGTCGTGAACTAAGTTGCAAAAACCAGCTGTTTGGGAGTACGTGGCAGCAATTTCGCTCGTTTTCCTTTGTTTTAATCCCGGTTAAGCTTTGATTAATTCGTTTTCTTGCCCAGTTATCCACACTTAACTTGGAATAGACTAGCAAATTTATCCCAATCCGACCCACAACAGCGGCACGTTAGTAATTGTGTCTGCACGTTGATAAATAACATGGGACCGAGATGGTCATTGCAGGTAAAACTTTTTGGGTAAATCAGTCATCCTCAAGTATATATGTTGTCCTGATAATTATACCTGGGCTTCAACCAACATAGTGTATATTATAAAATCGCATGCCCATGCCATGTCTCACAGAAATTAAAGCCAAACACACAAATTGGTTCATTTCATCTTATCCATCCTCTAATGCAAACTTACATTACGACAACCTCTAGGTATAGTGCGACCAAATAATCGTTGTGAAACATTTTTGCTCGTAACTCAGTCCCAGTATAAATTTCTAAGAGTATGAAGCATTGGGAAGTCCGTTACCAAACGATTATGGCTGGTAATTGTTAAAAATAACTTCTTCGTTATTGTTAACTTTGAGCTGTGGTTATCTATTACAGTTCTTATTGATGGATGTATTAGCCTACGTTATATATACTAGGTAATGTCAGTCAGCAAAATGTTTCGCAAAGATCAGTATTTTGGTTGACCCAAAAAATAGCCTCCTTTCATAACGTATGATTTAAAGCATATAAAACATGTGTATCTGTGCAATTGTGTATTATAGGGTTAAAATTGCTTCATTACCAAAAGAAGATAGGCGGAAAACATGGATTTCATATTGTACATAATAAAAGCTCTTGACCGCAAATAACTAAAGACGTCGGTTGGCTTGCTGAACAATCGGCACAACGTGCAACCTGGGTGATTCGGCTTTAACTAGTCTCTGCAAATAGTTAGGCGGCAGTGTGTCTGTACTTAGTAGGTATCCACTTGGGAGATTGGTTACCCTATTAACTCATTTGCACATACAACTTATGGTTACTATCTTTTCCAAACTTCAACATTGACTACCAGCTAACGCTATTTTGCTTCTCACTTTGATAGTAAACTGCTCTGTATTTGTTCGACATCATGTTGTTATGCCGACAGTAGAATTTCCTTGAATAGTTTGCCAACGTATTATATATATATATATGTATATATAATGAATCCGTGTGAATTATGGTAAAGATTGTCTAAGGGGAGACATGCACTCTCAAACTAAAATAATAGATCCACCTACTACTTATACTGTAAGAAAATAAGTCGTGTATTTAAATAAATAGCTTTTGATAAAAAAGAACTTATTGGGATTTGTGTAAATATTGAATCATTTGCAGTCGTTTCATACACATTGTAGTAAATTTCCGTAACGGTGAAAGCCACACTGTCTGCATTTGATCAAACGTATGCGACACATCATAGCCTTTTAAACACTGAAACCGGTTTTTATATGTATTCCCTGATGAGGATTATCGAAAAAAATTTATTCCATGAGTTAAATGCATACAAATCCAGATATTTTACCTCTGCGTAATGAATGTCGTTAGGCGAATGAAATAGCCACGATAAAGATACAGAAATGTTAGCTGCTAATTTGAGCTACTTTATTGTTAATCCATCGTTAAACACTTATACATTGAGCGAAATATTAAACAAGGCGATAACATGCGAGTAGTATTTATATTAGTTTAATGGCTGACAGTATCGCAGATTATTCACCAAAAGTAGTCAAAAATGGTGGCCATATATTTCACGTAAAGTTCAAAGTTTTGAGCTAGACACCTCAATTGAGATTTTGATGGCGGTATATAATACATTTACGCGACTGCTAATATTCGTTCGATTAATGTTGGCACATGCCTACATCGTTCAACCTAGTAAACCAGAATTATTTAGCAAATTTCGTTAGTATCATACACAGGCCGAGTGAAGTAACTAGTTGGACCATGTTTTTAGGGTATGCATGCCGAATGATATTTATTTTAATCTATGGCAAAATACTAAAGCGCCGTTCGTTTTAACTGGTTAGTATCATACAAAACGTGAAGCGAAAAACTGAAAACTTACAAATACTAGAATCAAATGCCTTATAAATGATAATACGTTTAAAATATTCAAGGATCTTTTGAAAAGTAACACAATTATATCACAGTGGGAGGTCTATGGCGTGATCAATAACTTCGTCGTTTGTAGTCAACATCATAGTTATAATAAGACAAAAAAGAGGGTTCTAGTATAAATTCACGTGTAACCCTGTCACGCACAGGAAGGATGCTTTTACACAAGTTGGCCATATCCTTTTTGTTGCTGGTCTTTGCTGTGTCTGGTCTGTTCGCTGTTACGCTCGACGACGAATGTAAGCTTTAGGTTCCATAACTTACCACTACGAAACAACGTGTATCCATTTTGCGCCACACACTGAAGAACAACAAAATGATATCACCGTTTTTGCTTTACCATAATCCTAATTTAAGTCACGGTTACATGTCTGCTACATTCCATTCCTCAGGTGCACCGGCTGCTCCTTACAAGAAGCTTACTATGTCTGGCTGTAATGCTCGATTTTGCGCGATACACTATGGTCGCTACCAAACAATAAACATTGAATTTCAAGCTGGTGAGTTTGCTAACTCATGATGAGTAAGCTTGCAAGCTAAAATGTGAGCTGAGCATATCCAAAGAAATTGCACCCACCATCTCTAAATTGATAGATGAACTACCGGGCGATTTCAATGTAAAAGTTAATGCGTTATGGTCAAACCCCCCACGCCGATTTTTGATCTTTGATTTGGATATGGACTTCGCTACTTTTGATAAGAATGAATGCAGGATGTCGAAATATGGGACCAACTATAACATATCTCATCCCTTCGTAATCAAAGAACCATGGCTAAAGGTTAGTAAATTTCCCGGACTAAATGACAGAACTTGAGCTTACTAGCAGCTTGATGACGATTACGTGCCATAACCTCTGCGACATATTTCGGTCGAATAACTGCCATCCTCAATTTTCATCCACGTTATTTCATGAAAACATAAGCTACCCTCTTCGAATCAACATATTTTTCTGCTGATATTTCAGGGCACTCAAACATTGGAATGGACGTTTTGGTCTGGCGGAAAACGCATAATTTGTGCCCTCATTGTAGTTTGGGTTTGGTGACTCACCACATAAAATAGTAATTGCTTGGTTACGTAGTTTAAATTAAATAATTCACGTATTGATATTTACCAATATGAACAATAAACAAAAACATTTACAAATATTCTGAGTATTATATTCTGCTATTTTACGGACCGATAAATGGAAGTACTTTGTACTCATTGAACAGTGGAAGATTTAATTTGTAAATTTTACTTTCCTAGTATCTTATGTACACGGCATACGCCCAGAAACCCAAGAACACATAACGAAGTTGGTTGACTCACCCTAACATTCATAATGCGCAATGTTTCGTAACACCGCGCCATTTTCCAATAATCAGGTTTTAGCCGAAAATGTTTACCAATCAATTCAGGGAAGTTTAGATATTCAAGTTGGCTTTATGCACTTAGACAATAGATTATTCGTATTCAATTTGTAGACTAAGGCGGATATGCATACAGAATGCCTTATATGAACTGGTTGGCTCAAATCATTTCGATAGGCGACTTTGAATCATACAACTGAGTTAATTTGGAGTTGCTACTTAAACATGAAAGTTACCCTTAGACGGTAAGTTAACGTAAGAAATAGAAAGCTTTATATTTTGAAGGCGGGTAAAAAAATGTATGTTGGATGTAAAACATAGGGTTTCTAGGTTACAAGGAAACGGCATGAGTGCTATTAGATGCTCCATTAATATAATGCTTTATAACATCTGTCTTGATAATCCACCACAAAGGAAGGTGCGTTTGACGGACGACAAAGCTAATATGAAGAATTTTAAAAATCCAAGAGCGCATTACAAGAAAGCAGGAAATCCCATGACCCATATTACCTGCTGTCGTCCTGCTTCAATTTCAACCACCATGGTTTGAAAGCGTTCGTCGCCTAAAGGTAGCATTATAGAGGGTTTTGATGACATGCACATACTAATATAGCAGTAAGGATAAAGCCTCCTATAACTATGTGTTTGGCCATCAAAGAAAAAGCAATGATCGTCTTCACTGGGGACCTAACTTTCAAAGCTGATCAGATCATTCTCCAGACCACTATCGGCTGTTTCGTCCAACTATTACTTGCACTATTACTTAGCACATGGCCGATGCTAACTTAATCAGTGTTCCTTCGGCGCTATGATTTCAGATCTTCCTAGATTGTCTGTTAATGTGTGATTAATAATCGACTCCATCAACTTATAGAGCACAGAGGACATAATAAGTAGACGGTATCTAGCATGATGCAGACAGCTAATTCCCTTGAAAATCGCGGTAATAATACCCTGCTGTCCTACGCTGTGATTGCTGCTTACCCCAATATGAACTGGCACAGTTAAGCTCACGGAACACTAGAACAAAATTTATGGCATACTTGACGACACGTTTTGAATGATAGTAACCTTTGTCAGATCAAATTTTGTTAAACAAATATATAAAGTTTGCCCTTTACTGATTTGGATCTAGTCAATTGCTTTGAATATTGGTGAACTACGAACAATCATAATATCCTTACTTATTTTACAACTTTCTTGTGCTGATATATTTACTTCGTAATGAATAAATAGTACATAATATAGTATCAAGCACGAAGCTACAAGTGTCCAAAATCGATGTATGGTGGAGGTTACAATTGATCTTAGGAGCATTTTTGATAAATCGTGAAACCTTGGTTCCAGTGGTGGTGCAGATGGCTAGACTGTCATCTCCATTAGGGCTTCCAAGCTTTTGCGGATGTGGATAATGTGAGACAACAGCTCACTGGGTCACGGCATGGGGAAAAGCATTCGGTAATATCAGTGCTATGTTAGGAAGCGGAATTACTTAAAACTAATGGTCATTTATGAGATAGCTGATCACTGTCTAGATTCACTGGGGAAATGTACGGTTCCGAGCAACAACAGACCCATCTCGGTCATTTGTTTCAAATTAGGCAACTAATTGTGAACGGGTATGCATTCCATGTCTGATACGTTATCAAGATTTCAGAAGAAATGTCTCATGTACACGACTGACTACGATGCCATCAAGCTGGCAAAGAAAATAGTTATGAGAGCTGTGGGTGCGTGAGCAATTCTCCACCTTACGGCGAACAGATTTACAGTGCCGGCAAAATTAGTATGGCTTCAGAGAATTCGGCAAAATCTTTGCCTGTTTTAACACATTGTTCGTAAACAGCAAATGATGTAACTGCAACCTTATATACTTTCCAAGAAAAACTGATTAGATATTGCTTTCAATGATTCATCATCCGACCATTACAATCATATAGAGGCTAGAATGAGAAATCGTCCCAGTTAGTTCAAAATGAATTCATCACGTGAAGATCTATGTCAGAGTGGAGAAAACGAATTAGGTCTAGGAGTGCTGGCCTTTTGCTACCGCGTCTGACCGAAGGCAGTCAACCTGGGCGTCTTCCATCTTCGCTGGCACGGGAAGCTTGAGAGCCTGAACCAGCTTCTTCTGTGAGCATAAGAACGGCTGGAAAAATCGAATGCATATTGCTTCAGCTGTCGTAAGCATACGAAGGCGGTAACCTTCCTTTTTCGGTGCGGTGGAACTTTGTAAACTAATCGGAAAGCTCGCTTCCAATCCACTTCCTGGCCAGTGTCCACAATGTGGGCCAGTATGGCCCTACTAATGGTCCCGGTGCCCCCTTGACGTAGCCAACTAGGGCAATGTTCGTTCACGCGTTTGGATAACTGCCGTGTCGTTCGACCATCATACGTCGCGCTACAGGCTTACAATAATTGCTAAATTACCATTGATATGGTCAGCATCGGCAGCTTGTCCTTGTTTTGTAAATGAATGAATGGTTCCGTTGAGAACACGCACTTCAACGGGGCTGCTGGAAAGGTCGATTTTACCGCTGCCGAAATGCTTACGGATAGAAGCTCGGTAGCCGCGTCCCCTTTGACTGGTGAGCGAATAAATAACTCTTTCTTGGGTGCTGTTAACACTGGCACTGGTTTGGGTTTTTCTTGGAGGTTCCTTAAGATAAATCTATCGGGATAACCATTTTCACGTAGAGTGTTGTGTATGAACATTAACACGGCGTCTAGAGTGTCCTCCGTACAGATTAGACGTGCTCTTGACTTAAGTCAGTAAACCGAGTTGCGCTTGTATCTCATGGGAACACAACTGTAAAAGTTCGTGTACTGACTTATCCAAGTTGTTTTCTGTAAACTTGACGCTGGATGGATCCGTCTGATCTCCTAGTTAAGAAGACATCGAGATATGGTAGACAAGTATCGCTTTCCTTATGTCATTTACAAATGCTTTGATAACAATTCAATACAAAAACACAAACACAAACAAATTTTCAGACCACATGTGTACGATAATTTGGCTCTCAAATGCAACCTACCGTTAACAGCAACCAGCAAGAGATAAGCACAATGAAGCAGAGCGGTTCTTATGTCAGCGTGGTTTAAATCCAAGTGACAATCGTCAATCGATCAGCCAATGTGCATTGTACGTGGAAAGCAGGCGTGTGACCATCTCTAGTCTACTCACTCAGAAAATGGCATGTGTCCTGGATGAGAGTAACTGTAAAAGTCTGCATGAGAGTTCGGTCACGCAAACGAAGGAAGTAGGACGGGACCAGTACAGACTAATGAGGCTGAGTGTGTAATTGGACCTTATAACACGCACAAGGAGTAAGACTGAGGGCACGATTAGCAAGCGATGCAAGACAGGTAAGGATTTGTGGTTAATCAAGTTATAACTATTTAAGCGAAACGACGTAAGAGGTTTTACCATGCAAAGTTCAGAAAGCAATCAAGCGGTAGTGATTGCTCTTTTAGTGGCTAAACAGTAGATGAATTCTACAAATAGGTTAAACAATTTAATTCTTATATAATAAATGCAGGCCACAATTGATTGAATTCCAAGAAGTTACACGTCTAACCAAAACAATGCCTTTTGTTGAGATTTAAAACAAAACGAGAAACAGTCCAATGCATCATTTGGCAAGAAGGTCAGCCGTTGACATTGCGAAACAGCGTGAAATATAATGACATTTTCCATGCTTCTTTGACATCCATGATACGGTCATTTGTCCGTTACAGGCGCCCACCATATTCCTTCCAATGATGTATCAATGCCTCACCGTTAATATTTCTAAATTAGATGCAGCGCTAAATAGAACAGAACAACATTTGGAAAGACGGTTGCCATGTGCAATTATTATAGTCGGCTGATGTAACATGCTCAATGTTCGACGCAAGAAGTGAATCATCAAAAGGATCAAGCAAGCGACCAGTCACGGGAGAAGAAATTTGAGTTTACTAAACTACACACGACATCGTTACTAGTAAAGTCAAGTGATAAACACTAAAACACGAAAGAGAAAACTAAACAGGGACTTTTGCTAAAAGCGAAGAGAATTCCACGAAAGCAGTTTAATGGGTTAAACTTACCTATTCCTTCTTTTCCTGACTCATGTTCGACCGAAGCGCACACATTGCCTCCCTCAACTCTCCATTCGATGCACACACCGAGTTAGAAGCCACACGTAACTCCGCCCGCATATCACACACCAGCGACTTTATCTCAGTCGTAACCGATGCGCTCTCACTATGTTACTACCTCAAGAGAAGTTGCGTGCTAATCGCTCACTTGTGCAGTCGTGGTTTTTTAACTGTGGTTCAGCGACCTTTAATCGCACGCCTTTGGATCCATACTCGTTCGTCGTGCTTTTACAAACTCTACTTTGTGATACCAGTTTCCCGAGTATCCCCCAATGCATCCTACATATACCCTGATTTCTAAATTGCGGGCCGTGTTTCCTCGATATCAAATCGGCAAAAGTTGTCTAACTCCAAACATCAGAGACATTGTTTGGTCTCATTCGATAAACCATTCCAATGACTTTCGAACGAACTGTCACTTGTTCAAATCCAAAATTGTTTGCTGCAGCTACAGGTCTCAAAGTAAATTCACCAGGGGCAATTCATAGGCTAAACCACGAAAATTCACAATCACACCTTCGTGCATTCTGCCCTACGTTTAAGCTGACGCATTCGACTGGCACGCCAGAGAGGACAGTCTGCAAGCACACAACTGAAACTCGAAAACGTCAGTAACAGAACAACTTGCTACCATAGAGGGTGAGTTGTAATAATTGGTTCGTAACATTTGCTCTACAAGCGTGATGCTCGGTGTGCCACAGACTAGAGATCTATGTGGATAATGTTCCAAACTTGTTAAGGGGGGCATCTTGTGCCGTAACTGTTGCAATTTCTTCCATGCGAGATGCCTCAATGTTCAACCTAGTCAGGACAAGTTACTAAACAAAAAAGACTCGCTATGGTTCTGTGTGGAATGCACATCGATCCCACTGATAAAAAGCGTGCTCCTATTATCTCAGAAGTATGACCAGCTACTAGCGAAATTTGAGGAAATGGTGACCACCAAAATCACTGGGGTTGGGGTAAGCATAGCAGACTGTGCAACCCAATCCTCCCCCTTGGTTGCTTCTCTTAACCCGCGAAGAGCTCTTAATAACACCGTAGGCAACACGACACCTAGAGTCCAGAACATCAACAACTGTCCCAATACCACATGTAGCTCACATTTGAATAAAGCGGTTCCCAGTTCGATCGGAGTAACTGCACGTAAGACTACTTCCAAACTCGCGACGGCGTGCGTAGGAAAAGAGCAAGCCGTTACGAGCGAAAGTTGGGATACGGTTGCCTACAAGAAGAGTCGTCATTTAAAAGTAACATCACCCCCAACCGGATCGGAAACTGAGGAGCGTAGAGGAGTTTTCCAGCTGCAAGCACCACCGGTTTCCTGCGGTAAATCTCCGATTACTTCAGTCACTAAACGCGACATGTCGAAAGGTCTAAAGAAACAACCAACCTGTACTGTGCTCCAATATCCCAGAATCAAATTCGACATCGATTAGAGGCAGGCAATTGAATGACTTCAACCAGTGGGACATTATTAGTAACCTAATCGGAGTTGTACTTAAACCTGTACACGTAATGCGTATTACACGTCACCCCAACTCTAAACATTTCGGAGAGCCAAGATTTCTGCGTGTTGTGATGAACTCCATCACTGAAGTAGAATCAGTACTACTGTCGGCAGGTTTTCTCAGAAATGAACACTGCTCCATCCGTATCTTTCCAGACATCCCATGGGGCGAGCGTTATCGAGTAAACCGAACCTTAGAATACTACCGGAAGGAAACTTCAAGCAGAACCATACTTTTTCACGGGGTTCCTGAAACCGAAGCATGTGATGAGCATGAAATAACAACCCATGATAAAGAACAGTGGTGTTATATTCGTGAAACATTCCGCCTGGATGATGTGGTAGCGAAATCCGTGTCACGAATGCGTACCTCACCGAACTACAAAGGGAGTAGCTCGAGTGTTGAAGGTGGTCCTTCAATCAAAACATATAGTAGCACGGATGTTACAAAGCTGGTACATGTTCCGTCGCAAGCTACCATCTGAGGTTCGGCTGAAGACAATCAGCGATATGCCTCCTAGAGATGATTTGTCACTCAAAGAACCAAACGCGTTAGGATCTATAAAAGAAAAATACACCAGTCGCGTGCCGAATGAGCCCATACAGCATGTAGAAGATGATATTGACCAGACACCTTACACTGTACGTCGCAGATTAGATACGGGACTAACTACACGGACGATGAATAAAATGTTAAGCCCTTCAGTAAGTACACTTTGTTATGGTTTCGGCTGACCTACCGATGACCTGCTGCTAGCGTGCACTCTGATCAGCCCGACTTCCCAAAGCAGGAGAC
>CALYDF020006470.1:0-13376 GCA_944474145.2 Dicrocoelium dendriticum
TAGGTGGCTGCATTGTTCATTCAATTTCATTTGATTTGAATATGCCTAACATTATTACTTACCGTGAGAGTGTCGAGGCTCTAAAACTGCACCCGCTATGGCTGCGCAGACAAAAACTTACTCTGTGCATTCTACATTGGTTATTATTCGGCTTAAGCTTTACAGCTCAGCCACAATTCGAGTTTCAGACTCCCAAGTGCCATAAAAAAGAAACGGCGAGCGCATACTGCATATTCAAATGTCTCATGCTAAGCTACGCTCAACATTTTCTCAGTAAACTATGCGTTGATATGGAATAAACTGCTATTGAATATCAGAAAATGCTCTACTTATCTGCATTTCAAACGGATGACCAATGTTCACTTGACTGTTTCTAATATCTTGTCAAAATGTGGACAAAAGATGGCCCTAGATGATTTGTGTGGACGAATTCGATAGTATATAGTTACAATCCATCTTATACCCACCATTACCACATTCCCGTGTAATCAAGTCGACTTCTCCTCCTTTGGTGCACTGTTTCAAAATGAACTACACCTTCCAAGCTAAAATCATCGCACGGTCGTCGTTCGAAATGATTTTCCAGCAACTTGTGCATGGCCTATCAGCAAAAGGTTGGAAATCGTATGGTTTTTGATTCCTCATATCTTCTATTCGTTGTTATTTTACTGTTGCATACAACTGGGCTTATCTCTTGATAGGACGGATTACAGCTTCTAAGATGTTTAAAAAGAGTACCCATGAAAGCATACTGCCACTGACTCGCTGGTAAATAACAAAAAGTGCCATAATTGAATTCTGTGAATGACAGATCAGGCTGAGGCCTGCATAAATCGGCCCTCATAAAAGATTTGTGAAACAGGCGATGGGGTAAACACTATTTTGTTCTATCGGCACACGGCCAGTTAGAGCGTGGAAGTGCAGGTGAAACCCAACGAAGGAACAAACCACATGGGTCACGACTACTCGTGAATCGGAAGGATAGCAAAAACGGGATGTTTTCTGTTACGTGCCTGGGATCCCCAATCGCGTCCCGACAAATGGAGACACACAAGGGGTCAGCAAACAAGCACTCTATTCTCAATTCTGAAGATGCGCACCCCTGGCGCTTTTTTAAACTCACTCGCTCACCTGATCGCATGCACAGGGGCAGTCACACGACTTGGCCACGATAGCTTGAGCTAACTGTTTATCTTCCAAATGAGAGCACGCGAGTGAAACTGGCCTTATACGCTCGCCAGCTACCACCATATCCTCCCTATTTTTCTTTGTTCGTTCTTCCTGTGTTGTCGTTTCCATATCCTCTTCCACTTGGGCGAGCTTGCCGTCACTGTCACTGAATTGGAGCTGCACCAGACTGTTGCCGAATTCGGTAGAACGCGTACTTATTCCAAGAAGCATTTGATGACGATCCTCGTCCGTTTCTTTGATTTAAATAAGTCTATTTTTTGCTTCTCTGGGGATGTCCACCACAGAATTCCCTTTCCGGGGTTCTGGCGTTTGTGACAACTCTATAACACAATGAACTGTACTCGGATGCGTTGTTTCTCGAGAAATGTACAAACAATGACCGTTAACACAAGTCTTGACGGCACTGGTAGTCCATAAATCCAGGACATTGCAGCAAAGCATTGCTGATCTTCTTGATTTGCCAAGCTATTTTATTGGCTGTAACCACAGACGCAGCGGCTTTTTGCGTTACGGTGCTAGATACTACTTTCGCTTTAAAAATAGTGTGTAATAGGTGTTGTCTCTGTGTGCATTTTTCACCGGTAGTTTGTTTTCGGTGTATTTTTCCGACTGCATGAAGTTGGCGGATATTCTCCGGCTACTGTCGGAGATCTCACTGATTGGCCCAATTGTCGTCTGTGTCCGCCATCTTGGAAGCGTTCTACAGCAATCTAACCGGGGCCTGCCAGACCACCAGCTTGATCGACGATGTTGGGATACAGGATATCAGTGTACATGTTGCAGAGAACGGCTTCGGCAGATCTAAGAGTCACTAAAGAAAAAATAAAGAGTCACTATGGCACGTACTGTTGGCGCACGAAAAGCTAACCTCAGATCTTCCAAAATGTATGTTATTGGTGGTGTAGACAGCGGCGTAAAACTTGTGCGCTTTGGCGTAGTGGGCAGAAACTTTCGAAAATACTTCCGTTCTCTATGTGCACGCCTTAGTCTCAGCCAGCTCAAAAAAATAATAGTACGACCGTTTCTCTCTGGTTCTGCACTAAGTGTACGTCTCTTCCACTCGTCAGATGTATAACTGTGTTGGCGCAGAAGTGCGATGGGCTGACAAATACTGTAGAGCAAGCAGCAGCCGTGAAGGCTGTCCCACATGAACCAGACAAATCAGGACCTCGAACTCGATGCCCAATATCAAGCTCTAATTCAGAGTAACCATCCAGATTTGCCACCCCGACAGTAGTGGCTGATTATAAAGACGCGTTCGCCACACATTCTGCTACAGAATCACCCGCCACACTGAACACTGTTAAAGGGCCGACAACATACGCGTCCGTTGTTACTGCGCATATGACGCGGGCACCTCGCATCGCAACCCCGCCGGCTGCCAAACGAGTTACTACAGCCAATACCATCACGGGACTCAAGACATCATCATTGGTCCAACCGAATAAAGCAGCCACTGGTCCCTTAAGAAAGGAACACATAAAACACTAACATAATTCTCTCATGGCTTATGTTCTATTGTGAGTGAATCCGGGGCGAACTCAATAAAAGATAAGATAGTAAACTACAAAATACCGTGGGACTCCCTGTGTCAAATAATAGGGGTTCAAGCTATACCAGTCAGTATGATGTGTCTCCTACGTCACCCAAACTCCGTACACCACGGTGAACCTCGGTTACTCCTGGTAACATTTCAGTCAGGTAATGATGTAGAGACAGTTCTCTAGTCAGCCACTCGTCTCCGTACCATCAGATGCACAGTTTGAATACTTCCAGATGTTCATTGTTGCGAACGCCAAAAAAGCAAACAAAATTCGGATGACCTCCGTAAACAGCAACACGCAAAATCGATCCTTGTTCAAGGTGTCCCCGTACTCCAGATATTAAGCGAAATAAATGCTAAAGCGCATGAGTGGGATGAATGGCGTTTTATTCGTGAAGTGCGCTCACACGAAAATGTTGTCGCGAATTCGACATCAAGGTTGCCACTATCACCTAAATATAAACGGTGTGGTCTCCGAGTGATGAAGGCATCATTGCACTCAGAACTGATGGCAGAACATGTGATCAAAATGTGGCAAAAAAGCCTAACATGCTACCATCCTGAGTAGGTATAAAGGCAATAGGCACCGGGCCACAGATAGACAATGTAACTTTGAGCAAGCAAGTTACCAGGACAATTCTGTCACCGGGTAGGTCAAAACGGAGACAACGCCAAAACACACCGACAGCTGATGGATGACAAGATGGTCACCTTATTATTAGTGCTGAGAGCTCTATACAACAAGAATTTCAACTAACCCTAGGGCTTGCGTCATTGATGCTACAAAAAGTAAACGGCAAGCGACCCCGCAAGAGTTGGGATAGCACCTCAGCGGAAACAAGACTAGACAAACACGCTTCTGACCACTGATGCCCTCACCTGCTTGTATACCAATGCACATGGTCTTCTCAGCAAGCTAACCGAACTTCGTATTTGTCAGGTGTCCACGCCTAGGGACCTAGTTATAGTCACCGAAACATGGCTGAACACGGAGATCACACAAGCTGACTTCCATACTAAACGATCGACCTAGCAGTGGAGGAAGCGTGCTCCTGTGTTATCTCTCCGAGCTGCAAGTTGATAACATTGAGGACATAGAAAGGAAAGTCGATGATTCTGTTTGGTGTCTTGTGCACTTAAGACGTGGTGATGTGTGTTTACTAGCAATAGTATACCGCCCTCCAATGTCCGCCTTGGAAATGGAGCATTGACTAGCTTCTGCGATGAAACCATTCATGGCACGCCCATACAGTACGTCTTGTCGGGGGCTTCAACATGCACGCAATCAAAGTTCTAGCCTCGCACTGAGAACAGTTCGAGGCAGAATTGCAAGAGATAATTGCCGACGTACTGCTGTACAACCATGGCACTTCTCTCACGCAATTCCGAACTAGTGACACATCCATGGTTTTGGACCTTGCGCTCCCCAACGAAGCACTAGTGGTCGACACCGTGACCATAGCTTCATCACTTGGCTGTAACGATCATGCGATGTTGCTCTTTCGTTACATCTGTTACTTGGAGTAAAACAGTGAGAACAAGGTGGAAACCTATGTCGTTACACATTACTATATCCTCTCCAAGCTCGTTCAAGTAACCGACTGTCCCTTCTGACTGAGAAGCCGCCCGATGTCATCCGGATGTTCTTCGTCACCCAATGCACTGAGCCAGTTCCAAATACGTCAGAAGGCAAGGTCCTTCGCCCGAAGCAAGTGAATTCGTTGCTGAAGAGCCGTAGTATAAAATGCAAGGCATTAAGGGATTCTGCCTGGCGCGCTTACAAAGTCTGTCCAAGTAACCTGACCTGTGGTGCTTACACAATTTAACGAAACCACTGCATCAAGTTGATCCGCGAAGACAAACTCCAGCACTAACGGTACTTAGCGACGAAATTCAGTACAAATCCCAAGTTGCTGTATATACCCGTAAAATATCTCCCCAGAGTGCAGCGCGGGATCCCGGTTTTACGTGCAAAAAGATGGTCTTGCGCAAACCGTACAAGATGTAGCCAACTTTCTGCGCCAACGCTTTATCCATACTTGCCGGAGTGAATCCTCATTTCATCCGCTTTTGACACAACTTCCATTGTCACCATGGTTAAAACACTTATTGGTCAAGGCAGCCATTGTGATGAAATGCTAATGTAATTGCGCGTGCACTGGTCACCGGGCGCGGAGGACATCAAAGCGAAAACATTGAAGACAGCGGCCATGAACCTTGCAGAACCATTAACTCAGTTCTTTCAAGGTTGTCTCGACAAAATGCTGGTTCCGTCAATGTGGAAACATGGACTAGTCTCTCCTATTTATGAAAATGTTAAGCGTTTGGAGCCCACGACCTACTGTCCCATCACTCTTCCCCAGTTTTACTCAAAGCAATGGAACGTCTAATTGCAGAGGCGCGCATGGGATATTTTAAGAGCAACAACTTCCTAGGGTCACATCAATACGGATTCCGCCGAAATCGATCCTGCACTACAAAGATTCTGCCTGTCCCAGGAAACTGGACAGAGCCAGCTCATGCCAGAGTGCCAGCCGATGTTGTCTACATGAACTTCTCGAACTTCTTGAACCAACGAATTCTCGTGCACAAGCTTCGAAGCTGTGGAATTGGTGACCCTAGACTCGGTCGGATCAGCGACTTCCTCGCTCAAAGTCAGCTGTATGTGAGAGTCCGCAGCTCCATTTCCGATCAAATTGTCGTCCAGCGTGGCTTGCACGGAGGATCGGTACTAAGGTAACGTTTATTCCCAAGATACATTAACGAGCTTGGCAGCGTACTGCAGTCGAATTTCTTACTATTTGCAGATGATGTCAAAATTTGGTATGATATCAGGACATCGGATTATCGGATTTCATTGCAGAGCGACTTCGACAATGCTTATGCGTGGTCATCCGATAACCGGCTCCAGTTCCACGTGACCAAGTGCAAAGTCGTAAGCATACGCCATTAGCTTAGCTATGAATATCGACTTGGGGCCTAGCAGTTACAACGTCCTTCACAAGAAAACGACCTCGGGCTGATTGTACAGTACGAGCTTAGTTGCTCGAGGCAGGCTGAAAAGGGCATCAAAAAGAGCCAGTCAATAACTTGGACTGTTACAGAGTGCTTTCGGGAATTTTGAGCCATCACTTTTTCCGCAAATGCTGTGCGCTTACGTGAGGCCTCACGTGGAGTATGCGATTCAGGCCTGGAGTCCTTGGCGCAAGCGCGACGTTGATGCGCTTGAAGCTCCACAACGTAGAGCGACCAAAGTCGCTAGAGGATTGTTTCATTACACCTACCAACGCAGATTGCAGTCCCTGAGATTGTACAGCGTTGAATATCGGCGTCAGCGCGGAGACCCAATCATGGTTTATTTATTACTAACTAACCCACTTCACCCATGTTGCGTTTTGTTGCAGCTCAAACTGGCTACGTACTATAGTTGACTTGATTGTCGACGAACCGGTTTCGCCCTCCGAGTGTCCCGTGCCTGGAATGCCCTTCCGATTCACGTTATCCTTGCCTCTACATTAACGTTATTCTAAAAGCGCCTTGATAAAAGCCTTTCAAACAAGCATTACTTGATATAGTCGGTTCTACTTGGAGGACGAAGTAACGTAACCTAAGCATGTGCTTAACGGCCCACCCCGCAACGTGGCGGTGAGGACACATGTAGTAGTGTCCATGTGATTAGCCTGGATGTAGCTAAACTGGATTAACATACCACATCTGTCAAATGAAGAAATAAACGAGTGAGCTTTGTCGTTTCCATTTTATTTCTCGCGCACTTACTGAACTATAACAGCTCTCTATACTATTCTGCGTGTGCACATCCCATTCCCACTTCAAACTATCTTCATGCAGTAGCGCATTTAAATCGGTGGACTCTTGAACTAACGATTTACTTATTCCATGATGCTTCAAATTTTAATTTTTCCGGGTCTTGTCAAGCAGGTGCTTTTCTACGCGTGATAAATCATTGATCCTCATTCATTGTTCATACTTACTAGCTCCTGTCGTTGTTCATCGCTTTCACGTTCCACCGAACGATTCCCGGCCAATCAGCGGCAATGGGTAAAACAATGCGATCCAGCTCCACAAGATCCTTCAAAATGCTCGATTATTTCCAAAAAGAAGTCGGCTCATTGTCCCAAAGATCCCAAGCCTCCATTATCCGACTTGCTTCAGAGCCGATGGAGTATCTGAACATTAATAACTGGATCATCAAACTGAATCAAAGCTGCGAACCCCATCCAATCCACTTCTCACGCTTTCCGGTTGTCGAACAATGTGCTTTCTCTCATATCTAGGGGGCAGGCAATGAGAGCATTGATTTCTCTTCAATCACGAGCGAGTTTCAACACGTCTGTAAATCTGTCACCATGTTACGTGCCTGGGTTCCCCAACCGCGTCGAGAAATACCAGACACACACGGGATCAGCACACAAGCACTCTATTCTCCACTCTGAGGATGTGCACACTAAGCGGAGTTTTTAAAAAGCACTCGCTTCCCCTGATGGATCACCTAATCGGACTCACTGAAGCAGTAACACGAGTTGGCCGCGATAGCATGGGCGGTCTGATTGTCTTCCGATTGCTAGCGAGCGTGTGAAACAGGCCATACTCGCTCTCCAGCTACCGCCACAGTTGGGAATTACCAAAGGGCGCAATGGATGAGACGAGACAAGGCATTACGAACCTTGCGGATCGCGCCGACAGCGGGTCACGAGGGGTGTCTGGTAACGAGCTTGGGCCCGGAACAACGGAGGAG
Source organism: Dicrocoelium dendriticum (assembly GCA_944474145.2). Lineage (NCBI taxonomy): Eukaryota > Metazoa > Platyhelminthes > Trematoda > Plagiorchiida > Dicrocoeliidae > Dicrocoelium > Dicrocoelium dendriticum. The sequence goes on from CALYDF020006470.1 coordinate 7,491, forward strand.
GTATTCGTCGAGAATGCATTAAAGCATAAACAGCTAAAGAATCCCACATGACTGAAGGTGGGACGTGTGATGCAACCACAGGAAAGCAAATCCCGATCTTTCGAACGACTCTTGGCTAGCCAGAATCGCATATAGCAAAGCGGCGAAGCGGGATTAACGCTTGGTATGACTGTTCCAAGACTCTAGCTCGTAGGCACTTGAAATGGCAGAGGGAATGGCCCGTCTCACAGATCCTCATCCGCGGCGCGTCGTGGGAAGAAAACACGGTCCATATCTGTAAGGGTTTGTAAGTTTTCAGTTGCTCATTATTGTGGCAATACACGTTTTGCCCGCCTGCCCCCTCGGGCTTCACTTTGACTACACTGGTGCTGTGACAATACAGAATACTGCTGACCTGGTCAGTGCATTTCGCACATTCTTATGTGGAGACATAGCTAGATGAATGTGAGGCCATCGCCGCATGCAAATAAGTCAGAGATGACGCCATTATGCTAATTGCTTCGGGCATGCTGTAACATGAATGCACGAAGGCGGTGTATGTGTTCATTCGGAGGGCCAAATTCGGCTGTTCGTTCGCTGAGATGAGGCCTGCATTTTATGCAGAATTTGGGAAGGAAGGCGATCGACAGCGAGCGCTGGCGCAATTTCACTCCGTCAGATGGGAGGAACAGGAGAAGTTGATGGTGTTTTTCCATCAGTTGGACAAATATATGGCGATTGGGCTCTTCGAGTTGAAGGTTAACGTAAGGACGCAGGTACTCAAACAGCAATTTGTGCGAAGCCTGCCGGACCCATCTCATGACCAGGTAAAATTGACAGCGATGGTTGGAGATAGCAGAGCGGAAGAGATGGTAACGGTTTCCCACAATTTATTGGAGCGAAATGATATGGGGAGAGTCCAGCATTGGGAGTTGAAACACAGAGCAAGCCAACTGACCCGAATCGTGGTGAAGTTGTTATCGAGGAGACTCCGACAGCGATTTCACAACGACATGAACATGGAAGCCCGGAATAGTCGCCGCTGTTTCCAATGCAATCATGTGGTTTCTGTGGCTGGGTCATGGGCCAACTGCAATTTGTTTCTCTCTATCCTGAAATACGGCGTCTACTGAGCAAGTATGCCCACCTATTCATTAACGCGGATGATGATTACGGATTCTGTAACAGGGTGGAATATCGAATACCATTAATTCATGTAGGGCAGTGCAAGCCCATGTTCAGAAAAATAGCACAGAATACGCTGATAGAGATACAGAAACAGATACCACTGGCGAAGCGAAAGGAACCATCAAGAGCACGCACACTTCATAGTTATCTCCTGCTCTACTAACGCAAAATGCCGACGAAACAGGTTGCTTTTGCGTTTATTTTAGAGAATTGGGCAGAGTGACAGTGAAGGATGAGTTTCCGAGGCCTCAGAGGAGAGGAATTCGCTCAAGAGTTTACAGCGCCAAGCAGATATCTTTGACAGATCTCCGATTTGTATAATGGCGGCTGCACATCACCGATGAAGATCACCACAAAATGGCTTTCAGTGTGAATGGACAGCAGTATGAGTACCTAAGAATACCGTTTGACCTCTCAACGAACCAGCTACGTTCAGATGCCTATTTCTGATGGTCTGGGACAATCTACGAAACGTGGTTGTCTACGGTGATGACATAAATTACTTCTCCTTGACAGAGCACGAACCTTGTACCAGACTTGCAGCAGTACTAAAAAGACTGGAAGAAGCTGATATAGAACTCAGTCGCATGAAGTCACAGATTGCTCGAAATGCGATTGCGTGTCTGGGTCACTTTGTGGGCAATGGTCATGCCCATCTACTTCGGGTGAAACGCGAGACAATCAACAGCTAAGCGGTGCCAAATTCCGTGCGTCAGCTCCGTTCGTACCTGGGAGTCGTGGCTTAGGACTCGAAGTTTGTGCTCCAATTTGCGGAAAGGATCAGTACGTTTTTAAGGTTGCTTCAGAGAGACTAACGGTCCTTGTGGACAGCCGATACGGACCAAGTATTTAACCATCTAAAAAGATACACAGCAGAAAACCCAACGTGCCTATGGCTACCAAATGCAAATGAGCGATTCACTGTGTCAGTTGACGCAAGCAATGTGGCAATTGGTGCGGTATTGTCCTAACCAGTCGTGGTGGTGGAAAATGTGAGCAGAATACTGACAATGGCGGAGCAGAAGTATTTAACGACGGAGAAATAAGGTCTGGCCATCCTGTAGGCCTTGGATAAATGGAGAACTTACCTCCTAGCAACGGAATTTTAGGGCGTCACTGATCATAAGCTGATTTCACGGTTGATGACAGCAAAAGACCCACGGGGACGTCTGGCGCGGTGACATACTGTTTGCAAGAATTTAAGTTCAGCATGGAGCACATAGACAAAACGCAGAACATACAACCCGGTATGTTGTCACGTTTGTCGTTGGACGACCTCATGCTGAAAAGCTCTATACCAATGCGCACGGTCACAATGGAGGAGAGGAACCTGCTGGATGATCAAAGAACAGATGAATTCGTGTAGGTACTCTGCCCTCACTTACAGGCTGGCACCAAGCCAGAGGCCACCTCAAGAAAAGTAGAGGAACTCCTTAGGATCTGGGACAGACTGGGGATTGAAAAGTATATGGTGGTGGTTGCAACAGAGGGAAGGAAACTGTCTTTTGTTCCACGGAATCTGCGAGAGCGTGATGCCAATAACTCATGATGGGCCCATAAATGATCCAAAAGTGTCTTTGAATTGTTAACGAGTACTGTTTCGGCCTACCATGAGAAAGGACGTCGCGGCGCACATCCGGCGATGCCCAAACTGCCAAACGTTTCGCAGGATGGATACACAGAGACCATCGACGCGCTCGATGAAGTCAATGAGCCACTCTATTGTTGGGGACTGGATGTCTTTGGGCCCTTACCAGTGACTCGATCAGGAAATAGGTACGTTCTAGTGACGGTTGACCTGTTCACTCATACAAATCAAGGATTAAACTCTTGTGACACTGTCGTAAACTTTTGATTTCAATGTGCAAGCAGGGTATGAAATAACACAATGTGTTCTCACTGACCAAGGGACCTGCATTGCATCGAAAGCGGTTTTGGCCAAATGCGGCATCCGGAAGCGACGCAACTCAGCGTCCTAACGCAGGCCAACGGAATGACAGAAAGAATCAACCGGACCATGGAGATGTGGATAATCTATACCGAGTGAGCATGTCAGGAAGCATAACCTGAAGTTCTGCTTGCGGACAGGACCAGCATGCCTTCAACACCACGGTTTCGCCATTTCAATTACAGTTTGTTAGAGAAATATGGATGGGGTACGATAGGTGCCAAGCAAAACCCATTGAGTGGGAAGATACGACAATGCATTACGAACCACTGTATTCGACTGCTAATAGAGGAACCGAAGACCGACAAGCACGCAACAAAGATACCATACATAAGGTTCATAGGTAGAGGCCGTTCGGGATTGGAGAACGAACAACAAGAGTGGACAGAAGACAAATAATTGTTTTCAATGAATTTATCATCAAACCTTCAGAATCATATAAGCAAAAGAGCAATGGGCGTAACGGTGGTTTCGATTAGTTCAAATATAATTAGATCACCTGGCAACCGGCGCCAATGAATAGGAACTGTAGGTTCCAGGTACAAAGCAAATGGCGGTTTTTCAAATTACGCAATGGTATGTTTACCGTTGTTTGTGTTAATTGATGTAGATGCAAATATAATCAATTGTTTATAAAAGTAGAACGTTGGTGGTATGCAAGAGAGCACCCATGAGGAACATTATTTTATTGCCGATGTTGCGGTTCCTGACTCTTTCGATGAAATGAAAAGTGGCAAGAATTCAACATGGTGTAAGTCGCTGTCCTATCGGCTTATGAATTTCTACTGCTATTGAGAAAGTACACCTTTGTTTAGCAGCTGGGAAGGTTTAGTTAATTGCTGCTGAAAGGCTTCTGGCTAACCGTTCTGCGGCTGCGTCCTCTTCGCTAATGTTGAGGCGATCAGTATTCGGTTGTATCAACTGCTTTTGTGTTCACCACGGAAGCTGATGGAGGCTTTTTAGCTATGGTAGCCGGATAAAATGGACGATTCGAAGTTGAAGAGCAATCGTTCGACTACTTTTTTGCCCTGGTTTGCGCATAAGTTTATGATTAGTGCCGGTATTTTGCCCTAGGTTGCCACGTAGTCTAATTTCATTTGAACTGATCGAAATCACCGTTACGCCCATTTCTATTTTACTCATATGACTGTAAAGGTCTGATGATGAAGTCAATGAAAAAACAACTTTTTATCTTCGGTCCCTTTTTCTTGATGATTAAATGGGAAAATTCCAGTTACTGTAATCGTCCAAGCCGCCCTCAATGTGGAAGGAGCTAAATCAGTCCCTTAAGTTTTCCACTAGTTTTACCGATGGTAATGTATGTATGTAATCTCAACAGTCTAGTAACTAGAAATAGAGCCAGCTACTGATGGTAAACCTTGCGTGCAATTCTTCAGTGATCACACTGGATGCAGTGACCATCCCAGTAGGTTCTGGAAACAATTACGCCGTAGTCGGATATATCCTAATACCTAAGCGTTTAGACGGCATGTTTTGAACCAGCGTGACAAGGTGCAACCAAAAATTGCCTAATTTGAGCGAATTATGGCACAGAGCCATCATACGGTTGACGAATTATTTTTGGACGTGAAAGAGATGTTTATAGATTTCTTTCTGTCCATTACCGAGAACCATATAAGGCAACAACGTTTGGTCCTAACGATGATGTTGAATCAGCTTACGCCTCAATTTACTTTCCCCAATGGACCTGAGAGGCACCTACATAAGTTTTCAAGCCTTAAATTGAACTCCACCGTAATAGAAGTTCTATCATTTGGTGTAAAATTTTTCGCCCACAGACATAGAGGTAATCAGCTGCACTGTGAGTTACCGCTTGAAATGCCACGCACTCAAACAAAAGGGTTAGTAGCCGAGTCTAATGAGGACCTAGAACGCTTCAAATGTTCTCTGGTGAACACTTACTACCAGTATCGTAAGTGCCACGTTCAAAATCATTGTCCACTAACACGCAAGCACTTTGATGCACTGAAGGATTTAAGGCGTAATGCCAAGATCTTCCTGAGCAAACCAGACAAAGACACCGAGTTCGTTCTATTGGACAAAGACGACTATATAAACAAGCTAGAAAGAATGTTGACTGATGAAATCAAATTTTCCCGAACAATTGGAGAAAAGGACCAACCAGAGCGATCTGAAAAGCAGATTATCAAAAGCTTGTAAGAGCTTGGGAATAGTGGATATATCTCAAATACTCTTTATGATAGCTTTAAGCCAAGTGACACGAATGTTCCGAGGTATTACGGGTTACCGAAAATTAATAAGACTGATGCCCCACTTCGCCCAATTTTATCAATGATTACTTCGTCCTGCCATGTTGTCCTCCAATGGCTTGTAGAAATTCTTGAACAAGTAGAACAGCGAAGTACACTTTTCATTTCATAGAAAGCGTCAGGGACCACAACATCGACAATAAAATAATATTTCGCTTCGGTGCTGTCTTGCTTTCCACCAGCATTCCACTTCTTTAAACGATTGATTACATTTGCATCTATATCAAGGAACACAAAAAGCGATAGGCATACCGTTGCGTAATTTGAAAAGCCGCCATTTGCTTTGTACCTGGAACCTACAGTTGCTATTCAATGGTACTTATTAACGTCAATGATGGCGCAGCCATGGGATCACCCCTAGGTTCGCTGCTGGCGCATGCCATCCTAGCGAAATTAACGCATACGAAACCACATGCCGTGATCAACATCTCTGATCGTTCCGATCGCTCTATGGATGACACGTTTGTTGTGTCAGATCAG
>CALYDF020006471.1:0-13394 GCA_944474145.2 Dicrocoelium dendriticum
CCCAGACAGGCTCTGAGAAATTCACGGACCGATCAGTGAAGCGGCATTTCGTAGATTCTGAGTCTGAGTCTTCCATCGGTGGGAAACATTGAACCTGGGGTTCGGCCGGGGTCGAAGACGCTGGTGGTGGTGCAGATCGCGGAGTGACAATAGAAGGCGAGGTGACAGAGGTACTTTCACGAGGGCGTTTGATCCCACGTGGTGAACGGTGTGTTCCTATCTGAAAGTGAGATTTTTCCGTAGTTGTTTGCGGTCGCTGCGTATTCTGATGTCTTGTACCGCGACATTTATCACATATAACTTGAAAAAACCGATGTCGGATGTCGAGCGATTTTCGAAACACGTCAACGGATAAGCCAATGCACGAAATATGGAACAAAACATCACAGCTGTAGCTGTAGTTTTCACTCCAACCGTCCTACGGGACTTGTCAAGCACCTCTTCTTCTACCCGTGATAAACCATCGTTCATTGTACGGAGCGTCGACCTAATTTCTGACGATTGCTGTATGCGCTGGTGTGTTCTACACCTATGAACTATAAAGATGGGATCCCAGAAGTATCATTCACATTGGGCTAGAACGTAGACGTCAATGAGCTACCTCCCCGATGATAACCTTGGGTGGGGAAAATAGGGAGTTCGTCAGTCTTCCACATCACATCAGATAACTTAAAACGTGCTGACTATGGGAAACTTTTGTTTCACATGCATCAAATTACACACTTCTATGATCAGTAGAGACGAAGATAGACAAGTCGTTAGCAAAAGGTAGCCAAAGTGGGCCATTCGGATGGTATATTGTGGCATCCTAGAGGGTAGTTGCGAAGCACTTCCGGTGCAAGTAGATTTGTTTCTGAATAGTAATAGCCGTTTACCAATTTATTCAGTGTTTTCTGATTGAAATTTAAGCATACACACCGAAACCCAGAGTCATGAATCGTCGCCGCCTATGCCAAGTAGCAAGCCATACCAGCGAGTTGGTTTAGAGCAGCAATTCTCAACGGGAGCCAAATGGCCCCCCTTGGGGCCATAGAGAATCCCCGGGTGGCCATGGGATGCGAAAACGTATTAGGGGGGCCATGCTGTGAAAAGTTAGCTGTGCTAACACAAGTAACAAACTACAAGTTAAAAAATTTTCTCTGAATTTCTCTCTGCGCACTAATCTCCCCTGGTAACTGCCGGTCAGTGAAATGAATTACGCGCGCTCAGGTGGCTGTTTATGAAGGTGTGAAAACCAGACCGGGTAAACTTTCAGTTGCGGGGCTGGCATAGCCCCGCCAAACTCACCTCATGGATACAATCACCATACGGCGACTTAGACTGCGCAACTAACAACCGCTTCGTCCTCATGACTGACGCCAATGAAACAACTGAGCTTTACACAGCACACTAATGTATCCACTGTACATGTTGCAGTGAGCCTAGCAAACTTTCGTCAGAACATTGCGGCAGTTACCGCACAAAGCCACACTGACACTAACTGAATTTTCCTCAGTACACTAACCACCACAGGATAACAACTTCTCGTTCGGATCCCATTGCGGTAGCGCTAAGTTACGTGTTTGTAGTCCTCAGTCTCAGCTCGCCTGTACATCGGGTGGCTAGGTCACGTTAGCCCACAACGTTCCGAATGTGAGTAGCTACACTGCGCACTTGGGGTACTATCTCTGAAAATCGTTCCTTCGTTCAGACTAAGAGTTGAAAAATATTGGACGCGTTATAGCACTAACATTCCGCTCAGCAAGTCGATCGTATCTAGATGAAATGGCTCAGAACATAGGAAGCAACTTAGTTACTTTAATACAGCCCAGAATATTGTCATTACCATTACATGATTCTACTTTACCTGAAAATGATGCTCATTTTGTGACATTTGTCCGATTCTTCAATGGTAATGAATTTGTGGAAGGGATGCTGTCTGTCAGGAGAATTAAAACTCATACAAAGGGCCCGTTTATATTTGAGGTAGTCATTGTCTATCTGACTGAAAACTCCATTCCAATACAGAACACGGCTGCATGTGCAACAGACGTTGTTGCCACAATAGCCGGAAGACATCAAGGATTTATTGCCCATCTCCCTTCATCGTGGGCACGTAAACGATTCACTATCGACTGTTATAAATGTAGTCAACAACATTAAATCGCACCCTCTTCAACATCGTCTTTTCCAGTAGTTATATGAGGAGAACTGTGAAGATTTCCTGGTTCTCCTGTTGTATACAGAAGTTAGATGGCTCTCCAAGTGGCAACTATCATCGCTGTTTTGTTGTGCTCAGGGACACCATTTTCACATTCCTTATTAGAACTGGCAATGAAAGATAACTGTTAACAGCTAAGCCAGACGTGTTGTATCTGGCCGATATTTAGTAAGAACTTCACTAATTAAATAGAACCCTTCAAGACAAGTTGAGTAATCTCATCGCTTTTCTTGAAAAGTTGGAAGTGTATGCTCAAAACATCGAACGCTGAAAATGTTCACAGTTCCCGTTTCTCGCCAGTCACAGAAAAGGCGAAGGATAAAGACTTGATTGTTCATGTCAGTTATGTGCAACAGCACTGAAAAGAAATGAGAGACAGTTTTCATGACTTGATTGACATGAAAATCCCGATTTGGATTTCAGATCCATTTGATATACTGTCTTACGATGTTGGAGTTAAAATCCAGGAAAGTCTGACAGAGCTTCAAAGTGACACGCAAGATCCAAATTCAAGCAAAATAAAGGGGATTTTGGATAAGACTGATGACCGTAACAGGTGTTCCAGCCTGTGGGAAATTGCTGAACACTTGCTACCAGCATCGCAAGTGTAATGTTCAAAATCACGGTACGCTGACACGCAAGCACCTTGATGCGCTGAACGATTTAAGACACAATGATAAAGCCTACCTAAGCAAACCGGACAAGGGTACCGGGGTCGTTCTATTAGACAAAAATGACTAGGTAAACAAGCTCGAAAGAGTTCTGAGTGATCAGGAGAAATTTGCACGAACGATTGGAGAAAAGGACAAAACAGGGAGGATTGAAAATCAGATTATTAAGAGCTTGCAAGGGCTTCGGAATAATGGGCATTTATCAAATACATATTGATAGCCTTAACCCGAGTGGCACGAATGCCCCGAGGCTTTATGGCTTACGGAAAATTCATAAGACAAATGTCCCGCTTCGATGAACCTTATCAATGGCTAACTCACCCTACCATGCCGTCGCTCCGATGAACTGTGGAAATACTAGAGCCAGTAAGACAGCGAAGTACACACTACAGCCTTCGTGACACCTTTGATTTCATCGAAAGCATCAAAGACCGCAATATCGATAAGAAAGTAATGTTTTCCTTGCAGGCTGTATCGCTTTGCACCAATGTGCCATTTTCTGAGCCAATCGATTATTTTTGCTCTTACATAGAAGGAACACACACAAGGATGTGCATACCGTTGCGCGACTTGAAAAGCCTTAGTTTGCGTTACACTTGGAACGTACAGTACTCATTCAATAGCACTTACTATGGACAAAAGGATGGTGTAGCTCTGGGATCACTGTTGGGCCCTGATGGCTTCAAAGTGAAATTAAGAATACCAAGCTACTTGCGGAGATCACGACGTGTGAATATTACCACCGCTATTTGGGCGGTATACTTATGAGTAGGGGATTTTGATATAGATAATTGAGGTTCATCACAGCCAGCTTCTAATTCAGATAGTCGTCCGCATGCCCGGAAAAGCACTAGACTGCAGGTCCAGCAAGTTGGACATCCTCAGTAGTGCGCACCCATCGGATCCAGCAGGATTCTAACCCATGACCACCAGCGGCTTGCACCGCCAGTCAGTAGCTTATGCCACTGGGCCACGGGGGACAGCTTCGGACTGTCAAGATTTACAAGGTGACTGCATGACAGTGGAGAATAAGCGTGCTATATCACAGTTAGCTTGTAAATCATGACGGTCCGAAGATTTCCCCCGTGGCCCAGTGGCATAAGCTACTGACTGGCGGTGCAAGCCGCGGGTGGTCATGGGTTCGAATCCTGATGGATCCGATAGATGCGCACTACCGATGATGCTCAAGAGGCTGAAACTGCAGTCTAGTGCTTTTCTGGGCATGTGGACGACCATCTGATTTGGAAGCTGGACGTGATGAATCTCAAGTATATATATCAAAATCCCCTACTCATGAGTACATCAAAAGATATCCACCCTAACAGCTTCTAAATGCTCTGCCGTACATAGGTATTGTTAGTGGACGTCATATGGACGATATATTTGTCTTGGCCGAGCAATATGTTGAGCTCGACGCTGTTATTGACCCAAGCAGCATTGCAGTTTACGTACGAGAAAGAATTGAAAGATCAGTTGCCGTTTCTTGATGTCCTATTAACTAGAAGGGTAGACAGCTCGATCCAATGGCAGGTGTACAGGAAGAAAACCTGCAGAGGCCAATATACGAACTTCCACAATTTCATTTCGTTGAGATATATGCGAAATCTAATTCGCTGTCTAACCAAAAGGGTCCGCAGGATCTGTTCTGGAGATAAGTTGCATAATGACGAGGTTTATTCTGAATTTGTTGCGCGAAAACGGATATCCTGACCGTTTCATTCTTAGGAACAAGCAAGACAAGCCCGACATGCTGCAAGTTCAGACAGCAGGGAAGGAAGGATTTTACATACGACTACCTTACAAGGAGGACGCCACTGCTGCGCGTGTAACTAGAAATCTTTCAAGAGCTGTCAAGTCAACTTCCCCAGCAGACAAGGTTAGGTGTACCTTATCAACGGAGTCACTCATTCGTATTCACAAGAAAGACAAGTTGCCAATGCAGACCATTTAAATGGTCAATTATCAGTTGGATTGCGCCGGTGGCGCACTGCATCACCTGATATAGCGTGTATGGCTTGAGGAGGACGTGCCTTCTGAGCTGAAGGATGCGCTTGTGCTACCACTGTACAAGGGTAAAGGGAGCAAGCAATGTTGCACGAAGTATCGCGGCATCAACTTGCTGATTTGAGTGGGCAAGGTGATTGCCCGAATTCTGCTCAACCGCCTCGTCAGTCAGGTTGTGAGACCGAACGTGGCGGAAGAACAATGTGGATTCCGTTCGGGTCGCAACACTATAGATTCGGTGTTTGCGGCTCGTCAGTTGCAGGAGAAGTGCAGAGAACGACACCAGCAATTGCACTTGCTTTTTGTTTATTTCACCAAGGCGTTTGATACAGTGAACCGCGAGGCATTGTGGCTGGTGTTGGGTAAGTTTGGTTGCCCGTGTAAGTTTGTAAGTTTAATTGAATGTCTGCACAGTGGTATGCGAGCGAGGGTGCAGCTGAGTGGAGAGACCTCGGATGACTTTGTAGTTGTCACTGGTGTGAAGCAAGGCTGTGTCTTAGCTCCTGCCCTGATTAATATATATCTTCATGCAATGTGGTCTTGTGCATTTGATGCCGCTTGTGCTTACGGTGTTCGTGTGGAGCACTGCATTGATGGTGGGTTACTGAACATCCGTCGTTTCGGTGCGAGAACTCTAGTCTGTGAGACAACTATCCGTATGTTGCTGTTTGCTGTCGACTGTGCATTGTTTTCACGCAGCGCGGATGAGTTGTAGCATATGACTGGTGCTCTGGCTTTGACAGCGGCCAAGTTCGGGCTCACCATCAACACAAGCAAAACTGTCTGTCTTTTTCAGCCTTCACCGTGGGTGCACTCTTCAATATTGCCGCGAATCAGTATTGGTGCTGAAGTATTGGAAACCACTTCCCGCTTCTTCTACCTTGGGAGTGTGATGTCGACTGATCAGCAGATACACAGTGAGCTTCACATATGCGTCTCTAAGGCAGCGGCAGCATTCAGGAATTTTGAGTACCGAGTGTGGAACAACCATCAGCTTACCATTGGCACGAAGCTGATGGTGTACAAATCCATGGTGCTGTCCGTTCTTCTATACGACAGTGAAACGTGGGTGATGTACCGTCGTGATGTGCGATATCTCGATCGGTTTTATTAGTAGTGTTTGCGCCGGATTTTGCTCATCGGTTGGGGCGACAGGGTTGTAGACACGGAAGTGTTGCGCCGTAGTGGAATGTATGCATTGGACTGCATACCTTTGCTGAGACACCTGAGGTGGATCGGTCATGTGAGCCGTATCGATTCAACGCGGATACCGAAGCAACCCTTAAATGGTCATCTGAGTATAGGAAAGCGGCACGTGGGAAACCAAAGTTACGTTACCAGGACATGAGTAAAGTGAGCCCCTCACGTTCTAATCTTGATTGCACATCATGGGATCGCTGGGACCGTACTCAAAGCAGATAGAATTTGGGTGATGCCCACCCGAAAACACAGCACAACCACGACGCGTTACGATGTAATTTCATCTCCTCAGGTGGAGACAGCAGGCCTCGATCCCTCGACCATTGGAATAGTAGCTGAAGCCTCTACCCCTTTGGCTACCGGGTCACGGTGGGTAACGCTTGCACAACGGTAAATGACTAATTGAAGGGACAAGTTTGGACTGCACGTTGTGTGCTTGGACTTCGGCGCGCAATCTCAATGTAATGGACTTTGCTTCACATTGAAGTGAACTTTAGTCACTGCGATCGGTGGGACCGTACCCAAAGCAGATAGAAATTTTCATTTACCGCTGTGCCAATCGTTGTCCACCGTGACCCGGTAGCTAAAGGGGTAGAGGCTTCGGCTACTATTCCAATGGTCGAGGGATCGAGATCAGCTGTTTCCACCTGATGAGATGAAATTACATGGTAACGCGTCGTGGGTGCGCAATGTTTTCGGGTGGGCATCACCCAATTTCTATCTGCTTTGAGTACGGTCCCACCGATCGCAGTGACTAAGGTTCACTTCCATGTGAATTACAGTCCATTACATTGAGGTTGCTCGTCGCAATCCAATCACACAACATGTAGTCCAATCTTGACCCTCCAATTGGACGATCTTTTGTTTGCGGCTGCAAACCAAGAACGGCGCATCGCTTGGATAACAGGACGAGTCGTACGAGGCCGAGGAAACATGAGGCATGATGTTCAAGTTTGCACACAGGTATGAAGACGCCACGTCAATCATTTGAGGTCTCGGTATACAGCTGTTGCGGTCATTCCGAAAGCCGACGAATTGGAGGTCAATGAATTGCTGGACAATGGCAAGCCTAGTACTTCTGCAGGTGGCGACTTTCGTTTAATGGAATGCTTGGAAAATGGGAAACAATACAGGCAAATGTTAACATACAGATTTGCGCAGCCTCTCCAGGTGGATCCGCGTCGGAAAAAGAACTCACAAACATCCAAAATTTATCTACCATCGCTCATTGGACATCCGAAGGACAGGTACTTCAGTTCAGTGGGAAGTGACGGTTGAGTGAGCCGATCTGCAACACCAGGACAGGTACTGTGAGCTCATTGGCAATACGTCGCGCACCAAGCAGAAGTCATGTATTAAAATTTGCACACCTAATCGTCAGCCCTCGGTGGCTCAGTGGTAGAGCAGCGGACCGGAAATTCGTGGACCGCGATTCGATTCCCCGTCGAGGCACATTATTGTGCGTGAATTCTAATCGTGACTTCTACTTTCTACAAACCAAAAACTGTGTGAGTTCTAGGTAACGCATTTGATAAGAGAGAGAAGTGTTAAGCGAATAGTTATTTGCCATTCATAGTTTAAGAACGAACTTAACAGACATTATTTATCCTTCTCATTTGCTGCTTCTCGACTGTGTTAGCCCGATGAGTACACACACGTCACTATTAATGGACGCTCATCTCCGTGTCATCTTCAGCAGTGCCATTTGCAAGAACAAATTCCAGTGTGCATTCTCCGTATCACTTTTCTATTTGGTTATGTTAAAGGAATATCAATTGTCACGCAAATTTTGTATTAGTTTTAATTTTTAGCTCTGCACTTCTTATGCTCCTTTGTTTCGTGACATTTGTTTAAACGCAACATTTCATTTTTCTCTTTGGCCAGTGACCATCATGGTAAATGGATGTCCGATTTACGCTTGGGGTCCCATGATGCAACTGCTAGGGACAAATGCGATTCGCGCTTGATTACACGGTTGCTTATTTGCCCGCTGCATTTGGCGTTTCCTTTTGTTGATGGATTTAACTATATTTAAGTAGCTTTCCTTGATTTTGCCTTCAAAACTTTTTAAGCAAATGTGATTTCATGTGTACAAGTCTCTTTCCGGCTCGTCTTTGGACTTCTTCTTGCGGTCGTGGGGTGAAGGCATCAGATTAGATTAAATTCCCTAGGAGTGTACACCAGTAATTAACGGCTTCTGCGGAGGTGTCCCATAAACGTCTACCAGATTATGATGAGCCCAGACCACATTGGCCGAACGCTGCAAGAAGTGAACCACAACACTAACTAAATACCTCATTCTCTGAAACTGACAATACTGTATGGTCGGCTGGAATGCAACAGAAATTTCTTTTCGTCCCGATTGTGTCAGCTGTGGAACGCTCTCCCAAATTGTGTCATATCTGACCCACATCTAATGATATTTACACTTTAACTTGACGAAACGCCGTGCAAATAACATTTCATTTTAGTACTTGTGTTAGTTTGTGGCTGCGAAACGCAACCAAACGGTGTGACTCCTATATTTCAACCAATAGATTTGTGGATTAATTCTTTCATTACGCGAACACCTACACTTGTCAAAGGTGAATCCACCCAAATGCTTTCACAGAATAAGCAATTTGTTTCTTCTCAATACTTGCTATCCCACAGCTTGTCAAGCATTGATATTTTACCACTGTATTTTACCCGCGATATACCACTGCACCGTTTTAATGTATAGCCAATGAAGTCATCTTGCTTAAAACGGATGAAAATTGTATGGTTTAGACTGGGCGCGGATTGTGGAACCAGTCCTTCTCTCTGCCTCACACGGTCATTACGAGGCATATAAAGATGTCGGAAAATTTGAAATATTCTGACTACTAGCAGTCGCCAGGCAACCAAATTAGAGCTTGCGACCATCATAAGTTCCGCCCAAACGTGTACCTTTGCTTACGTGCATTCGCACCTGAGCCCCACCAGTTGTCTGCCACTGCTAGTGGTCTCAAACGGACAACCACTGACTGCTTAGCACTGTGCATGCGTCTGCGTTGGCAGTGCTCTTCGCTGCCGTACTCGCAAATGACCGGGCGTTTGTATCGGGTTTGACGATTACCACACACCCCAAGCGCGACACTGGAGAGCTGTGTTGAAGTGGTGGGTCAAATACGCACCGAACATTAGTGCACTAATCGTGCTGTAAACGTCGTGCTTCAGATGCTAATTCTTAATCGGTTATCGGCCATCTTCTTCTTGGCTGTGACTGATCTGTTTAACTGGTAGCTGCTCTAATGTTATTCGTTGAGTGATTGGAAATTCTAGGTGGCAAGATATATTTGAAGGACGATGACCCCAGCAATGTGGGTGACCACAGGTCAAATTCCTGTCACACATTTGGTTTCACTTCACTTGTAAGACTATAATGGCTGAATTGCTGTTGCAAAAAACGGTACCATCCGAATTAGTTCAATGTCTGTTGAACCGACAAAAATTCGCTTAATCCGCTGGCATTTACAACGCTATACGCTTAATTCGGAAGTGGGATTGAAGATAGCATATAGACAGCCGCAACCTCTTGATATTGTAAAGTGAACGAAACCACGCGCGACTCAGAAACATGTGCACTAAGACCCGTAGCTATCGAGATTGCTGCTGATGGACTACATACCGCAGTTGCAAGTGAGAACAAGTGCGAAAGTTTGGTTCCTTCCACGTTTAAATGGCGACAACACTAGCTTAGTGGAGGTCGTGTATCGCACTCCTTCCTCTACGCCCGAGTTGGACTCCCAAATGGCATCCGCCATAAGGAGGATGAGAAACACAACTTATAGTCACATTCTCATTACAATATCCATGCTCTAGAATCCCAAGCAGATCACGGAGAACAGTTTAAGGCGAATCTAAAAGAGCTTATCTCGAGTTACCCGCCGTATAGCCACATCAACGCTCCCACTAGATTCTGTGATAACAACAAGCCTTCAAGTATGTGTTGGATATTCACGAAAGAAGAACCATTGGTCGAGAGGTTGATCGTCGACGTCCCATTGGGCCGCAGCGATCATGCAGTACTACTCTTCCAATAAATTTTCTATGCATAATATCCCGTGGAATTTGCCGGCACAACGAGAACGTATGTACGCTACGACATATTTGGCCGACTAGGTGAGACAGCCAACTGGACATTTGTGGCAGACGAGGCGTCAGATAGTGCATGGGAACATTTTGTCAGTCACTTAAAATTTGGTTGCCGAAGCCTCAGTGACTACGAACTTCCGCCCGAGAAACGTGGTCTCATTTCTGTGAAGCTTGACAAGTAAGTGTATAGAGGTGCGAAACACAGCTTGGCATACGAACAAACGTTTCCCGAGCACAGAGAACTTGATGGCGACCCAACGTAACCACTGTGCTCAGGTTGTTCGCTAAGACAGAATGGCCTACCAGTAGAAGTTAGCAGTGCGTATGGTCTCCAACCACAAGCTTCTGTATCAACAAGTCAACAGTCCACGTAAGGTGAAACGGGGAATTCCTCCCCTTCAAATAACAGAAGGACGCACACGGACACCGAATGAGGCAGCGATTACCATGCGCCTGCAATATCTTGCAACTTCTCAGTGCGATTACTGGCCACTGAATAATATGACGATGATTGCTTTACCTAAAAAACTCACCCACATATCCTGTACGACAGACGCTGTAGTAAAATGCTGTTGAGTATGCGCAAGCACAGCTCTCCTGGAGTTGATAATATACACACGACGTCATTAGAGACAGAAGGAATCGAGAGTTTAACTACGTATTTGGGTCCATTTTTCCGACACTGAATGAAGAAGTGTACAAGCCCGATATGTGGAAACACGGGATGATTAGTCATATCCACAATGGAGGTAGTCGTTCTAATCCAGCCAACTACTGTGACTGGCTAGCCGATTAACCTCTTTTGTGGTGTCAGTTGGGGTTTTCGGGTTTAACCCGTTCCAGCAAATGGTTCGGCGACAGTATTCCAGGACGTGGTGGGTTTTCGCCTAGCAAGCGTTCTCCTTATAAAATGCCACAAATATCTGCTTATCAAAACTGCGACGAGGTCGATGTGACTCGCCACAAATGTAAGGCTGTCCCTGGGAGATTCCGAAAATGCCATCCAACCTACGGATATCAATCGCTTATTCCCACATTCCTGACGATTACAAACTGTCAAAAATGCTGCCGTACATTACTAAACACTAGCTACACAGCTACATTCCTACACAATGGTTGGCGGCATCCGGTTTCGGATTTGCCTGTCACTGTAGCCTCCACAGGGTCAGCCGCAGGACGCCTGCGCCTACAGAGGGACCATGGGTGGCTTGCGCTGCACCACCCACAGCTCCAAACACACCCCATATCCAGTGTAAACCCGAAGGAATGAGACAGGGAGGAATGTGGATGGGAGACACGTTTCATCAAAAGAGACAACCCACACTCCTTCGCAGGCAAGCACAAGCATTTTCTATGTGGTGGATCTACCGCACACATGGTAGTGGTTGGACCGTGCTCCGCTCCACACTGAATGTATGGAACCACTCTTCGAGCCTAGCAGGGCCACAAGGACCGTGCACCCAGTCCGATCCAGCAACGACCCACTCTCTCCTGGAGCCAGTATGGACGAGGTAGTGGGTAATGGACAGGTAGGCACCTTGTGAACATGCGTATCAAGCAACAGCCAATCACTTGAAACGACAAGATGAAATCAAATAAATCCAATAATGCATAGAGTTACGGTGATATAACTCTTCGCTAAATTAGCATATAAAGTGAGTTAATTAATAACGAATCCGCGATAAGTAAAATTTGTCCACAAGTTACTCGAAAAATTCTACCAACGCAATAAAGTTACCCAAGGTAAACGTAATTATCGTAAGCAACGTGTGCAAGTTAGTATCTGATTATTCAGGTAGGCAGAACAAACCAATTAAACTGGAATGAAACTTATCCATGATAAGAGGACATCGTTTAAATGTAAGTTGGTTTAGCCGAACTGCGGTGAAGAAGCATCATGAATGCCACATCAGCGTCAACATGGGGCACAATGACATACGTGTATATACACCCAGACACACATTTACTCGCATTCCAAACATGTATTTTTGTACATTTCTGATCACACTTTGTTAGCTTACCATGATCATGCCTGAAAAGATGTGCCTCGCAAGTCGAGAAGGAGATTATCTTTTATTTTTTTACTGCTGATATTTTCAACGGTCATGGAAGTTCTTATTTCCGATGCGCTAACGGCCTACTTGAAATCATTTTACTACCTCGCACCGGAACCCAAGGTTTCCCCCGAAATCCATTTTATAGTACAAATCTACTACTAGCACGATTCAACTGGTTTGGTGCAGTAGACTCTGGCACAGGAGTTGTTGTAGTCATTCTCGACTTCTCAAAGGCGTTCGACCGATTAGATCATAACATTCAGCTCTTCAACCTGTAAAGCTTTGATATTAGTGATTCTCTCCTTGGATGGATCAGAAACTATCGTCTACACCTGCGCCTAGAAGCACGTTTGCATGAATTGCTGTCAGATCCCATCCGAGTTGGATGCGAAATACCACATGGATCGGTACTAGGACTGCAATTATTTTTGACCTAGATTAACGGTATCACACGCATCATAAGCTCGAACTGCGTGCTGTATGCCGATGACATAAAGGTGTGGAGGACGATAAATACATCAGACTATATCACAGTGCTACAAGCTGATTTGCATAGGTTATATGCGTGGTCAATTATAATCCAATTCCATTCAATATGGTCAAATGTAGATTGCTTCAAATAGGGCAAAAATTGGTGCACACCTACCAACTCGGCAATTAGGATCTTCAAACGTCTTCTGACGTGAAAAATCTGGGAGTTTTGGTCTAGGTCATATTTAGATGTTCGAAGCATGCTGAAACTGTTCCGGGAGGGGCATCCAACAGGTGCGCCCCCTAAAGCGTGCATTCGGATGAAGCGACCAATCAATATTTCCACAACTTCGGCCCATACATATAACAACATGTGGAATATGCAATACAGGTCAGTCAGCCATGGCTGAGGAGAGATCTCACCACCTTGGAGATACCCCAACGCCGGGCAACTGAGATTGTAATGGGTCTGTATAATTTGCTGTATGGTCGAAGGATACAATTGCTGTTGGTCGTTATTGGACAGTATCGGCGATTGCGCGGAGACCTCACTTTGACTTATTGATTTTATGAGATCGCAGTCACACGTGCCGCTGATTGCCAGAGCTCAGTCACAACAGCAACTTGAGAGGCAACCATTTCAAGTTGACAGAGCAGCACAGTCGCTTGAAATGT
>CALYDF020006472.1:0-13389 GCA_944474145.2 Dicrocoelium dendriticum
TATGTGAACTGCACTGGTGATAGCGATCCATGTTGAGGCACAGTTTTGATCTATCCGAGAAGTGGAGTCACAGGTGTCTTTGATTACGTTTTCCTAGAAGCAAGCAAGATGGAATGGAGTAACTGGATGTGTACACTTCAACAGGGATAGCAAGAGGATAGAGATACTGATGCACCGTCTATGACTTCGCTTCAATTTTCGTTGCGTGACGATCGGCGCTGCTCTGAGGTCAGGGGGGTCAGACGTGTCGCGTCCAGATGAGTCACACGTTCCTTAGGGTAGATAAGCGACCTGCGTGCTATTGATCCAGCCAGTAAGTGGATAGGCAGCCATGCAGCGTAGGATTGAGGCAAAGCAGGACGACTTGGAAAATACTGTCTAATGACGACAGTGGCTACACCAAAGGTGGATCAAATTGACGACTATGGCTTTGTAGGGAGACTTGAAGGAGTGGTAGTAAGATGTTCGGGTGACTCTCAAAATGAAATAAAGTAAAATAAAATAAAATAAGACCACCAGAGTTCTTGTCCGACGAGAGGAAAAATAAATTATCCGATAAAATTCAAGTATGGTTGACTTCGAAATTGCAAAAGCACAGTTTGCTGGTGATCCGCGAATGACAGATCCAAAAGATGAACAGTAGTAGGAGGAGCTCGCGGAGCCAAATCGAATGATAGTACGTAGATCTCTGTGAGAATATATCAGAAGGTTTAAGGGCGAATAACGCGGGAGGGCATATATTTTGCGACCGCTTGGTGAGTCGATCCGATGACTGATCACAAATTGGTGCGCACTAAACTGTACATATATTTTCGTAAATCTATGTATTGCACTCCTGTCGTGAATCAGCGCAAACGTAACATTCTCTCCGTCGGTACTGTGACGAAACGTACTGGGCTGGAGAAGGCGATCGCTGCACGCATGTATGATGTGGACTGCATAGTCACAGTGGGCGACCTGTGGCACCACATTCGCGACCAGGTGACAGCTGCTGCCGAGGAGACCATCGGGCGCGCAAACTGTGAGTGGCCTGATTGGTTTGATGACAACAATGCGACGATTGGCGCATTGGTGTCGGGGAAGAATGCAGCATTTGCTACATGTGTGACAGACCTTAGTGATTTGGGGAAGAAGAGTCAGTTTCGCAAACTTCGACGGCAACCGACCCGAGAGTTCCGTCGCCTTAAAAATGCATGGTGGACGGAGAAGGCAAAGCAGATGGAATGCTACGCCGAACGCCGACAACACAAGGAATTCTTTGACTCCTTGAAGGCGGTGTATGGACCAAGATTGAAGCCGCTGACGACGCTGATCGAAGGAAGTTCAGGCGCTTCCTGTACACGGACTGCAGACATAGTGCAGATCTGGCGAAAATATTTTGACTGTCTCTTGAACAACCGTTCAGAGATCGACCGGCTTATATTGCACGGTCTCAAGCAGCACGATGTGAAGACGAGTCCGGCGGACACTCTGACACTGGAGGAGACGCAGAGAGCACTTGCTCAGTTGCGAAGCGGCAAGTGAACTGGGGTCGACTAGATCCCGCCTGAAGTATGGAAATACAGCGGACCCGCGTTGTTGACTATGCTGCACCACTTGGTGCAACGTGTATGGATTGAGGAGGAGGTGCCTGCTGAGCTGAAGGATGCCCTTGTGCTACCACTGTACAAGGGCTAAGGTAGCAAGCAATGTTACACAAATTATCTTAGCACTAACTTGCTGAGCTGTGTGGGCAAGCTGATTGCTCGAATCCTGCTCAACCGCCTCGTCAGTCAGGTTGTGGAACCTAACGTGGCGGAAGAGCAGTGTGGATTTCGTTCGGGTCCCAGCACTATAGATATGGTGTTTGTGGCTCGTAAGTTGCAGGAGCAATTGCAGGGAGCGACACCAGCCATTGTACTCGCTTTTTGTCGATTTCACCAAGGCATTTGATACGGTGAACCGCGAGGCATTGTGGCTGGTGTTGGGTAAGTTTGGCTGTCTGAGTAAGTAAATTTACTTTAATGGCTGCCCAATGGTATGCGAACGACGGTGCAGCTGGGTGGAGAGACCTCGGATGACTTTCCACTTGTGTCTCGTGTGAAGCAAGGCTGTGTCTTAGCTACTGCCCTGTTTAATATATACCTTCATGCAATGTTGTCCTGTGCTTTTGATGCGGCTTGTGCTTACGATGTTCGTGTGAAGCACCGTATTGATGGTGGGTTGCTGAACATCCATCGTTTCCGTACGAGAACTCTAGTCTGTGAGACAACTATCGGTATGTTGCTGTTTGATGACGACTGTGTGTTGTTTGCACACAGCGCGGATGAGTTGCAGCACACGACTAGTGCTCTGGCTTCGACAGTGGTCAACTTCGGGCTCACCATCAACACAAGCAAGACTTTCTGTCATTTTCAGCCTTCACCGGAGGTGCAATCTTCAATATTGCCGCGAATCAGCATTGGTGCTGAAGTACTGAAAACCACCTCCCGCTTTTGCTACCTTCGGAGTGTGATGTCGACTGATCAGCAGATAAGCACTGAGCTGCGTGTCCGCGGCGGCATTCGGGAAGCTTGAGTACCGAGTGTGGAACAACCATCAGCTTACCATTGGCACGAAGCTGATGGTGTACAAATCCAGGGTACTGTCTGTTCTTCTATACGGCAATGAAACGTGTACGAGGTACCGTCGGGATGTGCGATATCTCGAGCGGTTCCATCAGCAATGCTTGCGACGGATTTTGCGCATCGGTTGGGGCGACAGAGTTGCTGACACGGAAGGGCTATGTCGAAATGGAATGTATGCAGTGGACTGCGTACTTTTGCTGCGACACCTGAGGTGGCTGGGTCATGTGAGCCGAATGGATTCGACGCGGATACCGAAACAACTCTTATATGGTCAGCTGCGTATTGGAAAGCGGCATGTGGGGAAACCAAAGTTACGTTACCAGGACATGATCAAAGTGAGTCTCTTACGTTCTAATCTTGATTGCAGGTCATGGGAATCGATGGCGGTTGATCGGAGTGCATGGAGCGATCTAATCTCGAAGGCAGTTGCCGAAGTGCGGGAGGAAGACCTCATACATGCAGAGAAGAAGCGGCAAGTGCGGAAACGGCAAGCACCGATGGGTTGTACTCCATCGACATCGAGCGCATGGATCTGTAGCAGATGCGGTCGCGAGTGCCTGAGTCAGGCAGGATCAGTGAGCCATGAGCGAGGCTACTCGGTACCACTACCGAAGCGACGACGGGTCCTACAGAGAACGTAGGCAAAACGAACACAGCTTCTGTAGGTACGCTGCATTCGATTTACTAACAGCGTGCTTGCATGCTAAGTCTATTTATTTCAGGTGGTGGGTTTTCAATAATTTCCCAATGCTTTTCTTTCCCATATAAATGTCCACTTGTACTCTCATCTATAAACTTGCACACATCGCTTAAAACAACTGTAGTTAATTTTGATAACAGTTTCGTGTTTGTGGCATTTTCGTAAAATATACTTTCTGACCTCGTGAACTTATTTCGGATTATTTGTAAACAACTTATTTCATATGCTCATTAAGTTAAGATTTATGTCACCGTTTCCTTATGCACTAATCGATTTATTTCCTTTATACTTTCTCTCAAGTGATTGGCTGTTGCTTGATATCTCCAGGGTAGCTGCGCTTGATGTGCATGTTGACAAGGTGCCTACCCATCTATTACCCACTACCTCGTCCATACTGGCTCTAGGAGACAGTTGGCCGTTGCTGGAAGGGACGGGATGCACGGTCCTTGTGGCCGTGTTGCGATCAAAGAGTGGTTCCATGCACTCAGTGTGGAGCGGACTACGGTCCAGTCACCACCTTGTGTGCGCTTAATTCCTAAAATACAGCTTACTTGTTTTTGCCTGTGAAGGAGTGTGGGCCGGCTCCGTTGATGAAACGTGGCTCCCATCCACAAGCCTCCCGGTCCTATTCCTTCGGGTTTACACTGGATATGGGGTGTGTGGATGGAGCTGTGGGTGGTGCAGCGCAAGCCATCCATGGTCCCTCTGTAGGCGCAGGCGTCCTGTGGCTGGCGACAGTGACAGGCAAATCCGAAACCGGATGCCGCCAACCAAAAACTGCTTCTGCAATGTAATCCATAATGAATGACGATGAATGAGATGTTGGTAACAAATCGAATCGCATCCTGGTGAACACATGGGGGAGGTGATAAATGTGAAGCGTACGCTGGGATTTAACCGGACTCTTGTGTTTACCCGTGGGTAATGAGACATGTGAAATAGTGTACCAATATGAGTGCACCGTCAATTCGGGCTTTGAACTCTGCCAGCGTGGGAGCACAGATGACAGATTGCGGTAGGGCATTTAACTTTTTGCTACCGCGTACTGAAAGGAAATTCTGATGGCATTCCAAACTACTGTACTGCTCTGTCAGCTTGTGATGGTGGAATCTCAAATTCCTCGTGTGTCTGAGCTCTAGCCAATGGCAGCGCGTGCAGTTGGGATTACTCGAAATCTTGTTAATCAAAATTAGGTCCCCGCACAATCCCCCATATTGTCCACTGAATACCCGGCGCACTCGAAGACTTCGATTATACCGCAAATTATGCCTACCTTAATCATTTTTGGTTGTTTGGCCTCGGGGTATCTCCAAGGTGATGAGATCTATCTTCAGTCATGGCTGCCAGCCCTGTATTGCGTACTCCACATGTGGGCGTATGTATGAGCCGAGAAGCTGTGGAAATATCGAAGGGTCTAGTCGTCCGAATGCACGCTTCAAGAGGCCCACGTATTAATTGCCAATTTTTGACATCTTTTCAGCCTGATTCGAACATACAAAGTCGGTTTGGACCAAAACACCCAGATCCCTTTTACAAAAAGACGTTTAAAGCTCCTGGTTGCCGAGTTTGTAGGACATCTGAAGCTGGTGTCGTAGGTGCGATACTCTACATTTATCCACATTAAACTGAAGTATATACTGTTTTGACCACGCGTTAACCCTATCCAGGTCGGTCTGAAGTAGTGTGATTTTATCTGATATATTAACGCCCTCCATACCTTGATATCATCGGCAAAGAGCAGGCAGTTCGAGCTTATGATGCGAGCGATATAACATTAATATACAGCAGAAATAACGGCCGTTCTAGTACCGAGCCCTGTGGTGTTTCGCATTCAACCTGGATGGGATCTGACAGGGATTCACGCGCTTGTGCTTCCAAGCACCGGTGTAGAATAAAGCTTCTGATCCACCCTAAGAAAGGATCACCAGCACCAAAATTCTAGAGGTTGTAGAGCAGGATTTCATGATATAACCGGTCGAAAGTCTTGGAGCAGTCGAGAAAGATCATATCAACACCTGTGCCAGTGTCTACTGCCCTGGTCCAGGTGGATCGAGCTGGTAGTAGATTTGTATTGCAAGAACGATTTCGTCGGAAGCCATGTTGTTCCGGTGCGAGGTAGTTAATTTCTTTCAACGCGGCCGTTAGTGCAACAGTAATAATGTCTTCCATGACCTTTGAAATTATCGGTAGTAGAATTACGGGACGGTAATTGGTTGGATTGGAACCACTACCTCCTTTTTGGATAGGAGTAATCATCTCTTATTTCCACAGGTCGCGCACATACATTTCCTCAAAGCAGTCTTGGAAGAATCGAGACAAAGGCTCAGCTAAGCTCTATCACACAACGCTAGCAACGTCGGGTGTATACTATCAACTCTAGGAGAGCTGTGCTTTCGCATCCTCAACCGCTTTTTAATACAGCTTCTGCCGTGAACCATATGTGAGTGCGTTTTAGGGATGAGACAACACTTGTAATAGGGTTACGTGGCCAGTGCTTGCACTAAAATGCATCATATTGCAGGCGCAGAGTATTCGCCACCTCCTTCGGTCTCCGCGTGGGTCCGTCAGCTGTTTGAAGAGGAGGAACTCCCCGTTTCACATTACGTAGATTGTTTAAATGTTGTTACTGAAGCTTGTGGTTTGAAATCATCCGTAGTACCAACTTCTGCTGGAACTTCATTCAATCTTCGCGAACAAGCTGAGTACATTGGTTGCTTTGGGCTGCATAAGCCAACCAGGCCTTGGTGCTCAGAGTGAGTTTGTAGCTATACCAAGCTGTTTCGCACCGCTGTACGCTTAAGTTTCCTGATTCGCACAAAAGAGACCACGTTTCTCAAGCGGAAAGTCTTAGTCTCTGGCGCTTTGGCAAACCAGCGTATTAAAGTGGCTGACGAAATGCTCCCATGCGCTAGCCGGTGCCTCATCTTCCAGAAAGGTCCAAGTGGTTGTCTTACTTAGTTGAGCTAATATGTCGTAGCGTATATACGTTTTTACTGCATCGACAATCTCCACCGGGAATTTTGGATAGCGATTGTATTCAAAGTGCAGGGCTAAATGACCGTTGCGGCACAATGGAACGTCGATGATTATCCTCTCTACCATCAGTTCTTCTTTGGTGCATATCCGATCCAGTATAGGCGGCTTGTCTTTTTGTCGGAATCGGGTAGAATTGTTGAGGTGGCCATACCGGAGACAAACGCTTGTAGATCGGCTTTAAATTGTTCTTCGGGAGCTGATTGAGATTCCAGAGAGTGGATGATGAAATCGCGAGTAATGCAAACGTAACTGTAAGTAGTGTATATCACGCTTCTTAGTGCGGATGTCAATTAGAAGTCCATCTCGGGCGTGGAGGAAGGAGGGCGGTAAGTGACTTCCACTACGCAGATGTCCTTGCGTTGCAAAGGTAGACCGCACCGAAGGGAATCCTGTACCGTGCTGCTCGTATCCTCTATGGGCTCACATGGAAGATAACTGCGGAAGTACAGAGCTACCCCTGCACTTCTGCAGGGTCGGTCTTGCCGAACAATGGACATGTCTGGCAGTGCGATCTCGATGTCACTTAAGTCGGGGCGTAATCATCTGTTCGTTATAGCGAGTTGATCTCAAAATTTTGATCCTTGACGCAGCCGCACTTCGGAAAGTTCACTCAGGAAGCCTTGAACTTTAGTTTACATAAAGGAAAACTTCTTGTATGTCAAAAGCTCCTGACTAAGGATATATGAAGGATGTGGATTTGTGCCGACCGCTAAGAGACCATCATCTAATCGTTTTTTGGGTGACGCAATCTGATTTTGATCTCACTTGTACCTGCGGTGTGTAGTACATCGGTAACCATCACAATAGTCACGCGTCGGTATGCACAATTATCTGAACTGCTGTTGTGCTTATATTGAGTCGCGGGTGGTGTCATTTTCGCGACAACCGCGAGTGGCTGCGCCCCTCTAACTGCTGTCTTCAGTGGTAGTTCCGAAGGAAGTGTGTTGCGTAGTATCTACCAGCTACGGATTAGTTTTCCGCCATCTGTTATGACTGTACCGTTAGTTTCAGTATCCTCGGGTCCTTGCCTTTGTAGTGTGGCGGAAAGGGTAACCGTGTAATCGTCTGAAGTATGACGTCACCAGCACAGAGTTTCATGGATACAACGCCATTCTTCCGGTCATGATCAGAGTCGATGCAAGAAATTCAGAACGAACGGTAATCCAGAATGGAACCATGCCACTTGTAACTCATGGCAATTTGATCTATTTGGGTCCATCGTTGATCAGCTACAGGATGACAACTGACATTTCGGCGCCCATTGTGTCTGAAAGCAGTGCTACTAAGAAACAGATGGTGCACCGCAGACAGTTGCAAAAGGTGTTCGCCGTTATCAGTACGTTCGGAGTTTAGCCCATATTTACCAAATAACTGAGTTTCTGAAGTGCCCAGGCGACCTACCTGCACATTCATTTCCCATGCATGAACTATAATCTTTGAACTGGCAACACTGCGTAGGGGCGTGTTCAGTTCAAGGCAGAAGGCGTCCATGGCAGCATCAGAACTGCAGTCGGTAGAAGAAGAAGCGGTAACCACCAACAAACAGCGTCTAGTATTATTTCTTAAATCAACCAACGATGACTCAGCATTAGAGGTGAAATGCCAGCGCCAGGTTGACCACCGGTTGCCGCATCCGCATTTCCAAACGCATGCAGCCAATGGCGAGAGGACATGATGGGCGCAGTTAATTCAACAACCACATGAGGGTCATTGATACTAGTCTAGGCTACGCCACACACATCGATACCCGGTGTGTCCAGTGTGCGTGCGAGTGCATCCTGTTCAACTATATGTCTTAGAACGCGAACGTTTAACCCCACCGGGGAAACCGAACAGCAGGGTCTCAGAGGACACGGTTGTCAATAAAAGTCTACACATTGCACGAGTCAATTGAATCCATAACGGAATCAAGCTCCTCCTTAAGAATATTAAGCTGAATCCACAAGCACATCAAGTTGAATCTAAAGTGACGCACACACACAAATGCGTGCCCATCGTTTTGACCAGTTACAAATCAGTGCACGAGTACACAGAACATCTGTATCGGTTGGTGCAGCGGTTAGACTTTGCGCTCAGCCAACAAACCACGTAATGCACACGCGGACGTGAAAACAACACGTGAGCTCAGTTACTGTAGGATGCAGTGCGGACTAGCACGCAGCATCTGTGGATGGTTGAGGAAGTACTGTAACTCTCACCCACTCACTTGTGCGGCATCAACACAGAACTGGGGGTCGGAGCTATTCCAGCCGCGTTCACAATGCTCACTGTTGTGCGCAGACGACCGGACGTGAAATGTGCTCCACAATGAGACAGTACTGATTGCCTTCACTGAAGGTAGCTGCATGCAAGCCAGCAGACAGGTCCGTCAACCTCACCTGGTTTGACCTATGCTTAGCGGTGTCTACGTGTGATAGATTGTGGATAATATTGCCTAGGTGGAATAATGCGTGCGGTGCTTCACTACGCGCTATCATGGAACAATGCGTTGGTAATCCGTGGGTGTGGCCAATTACCTGTTAGCTGCAGTTGATCGGCCTTAATAATGAGGTTAG
Organism: Dicrocoelium dendriticum; assembly: GCA_944474145.2. NCBI lineage: Eukaryota > Metazoa > Platyhelminthes > Trematoda > Plagiorchiida > Dicrocoeliidae > Dicrocoelium > Dicrocoelium dendriticum. Next base: position 8,898 of record CALYDF020006472.1, read on the forward strand.
CATCAACATCTGTGCCCCATGCTGAGGCTGGTGTTGCATTCTTGATGCTTCTTCACCGCAGTTGGGCTAAACCAATGTACACTTAAACTAGGTCTTTTTAAGCTGGATAAATTTCATCCCACTTTATTTGGTCTGTTCTGCCTACCTGAATAATCGTCTATTAAATGGCCAAGTTGTTTACGCTAGTTAGGCATATCTTTGGTAATTTTGTTGTGTTTGTAGCAATTTTAAGTAAATTGTGGACATTTTTTACTTTTTGCGAATTCGTTACTAACCAACATACTTGATATGGTAACTTAGCAAAGAGTTATGCCACCGCATCTGTTTGCATTATTCGGTTTATTTTACTTCATCTTGTCGTTTCAAGTGATTGGCTGTTGCTTGATATTCCCGGTGTGACTGCACTTGATGTGCATGTTGACAAAGTGCCTACCTGTCTATTACCCACTACCTCGTCCATACTGGCTCTAGGAGACAGTTGGCCGTTGCTGGAGGGGACGGGGTGCACGGTCGTTGTGGCCGTGTTGCGATCAAAGAGTGGTTCCATGCACTCAGTGTGGAGCGGACTACGGTCCAGTCACCGCCTTGTGTGCGCTTAATTCCTAAAATACAGCTTACTTGTTTTTTGCCTGTGAAGGAGTGTGGTCCGTCTCCGTTGATGAAACGTGGCTCCCATCCACAAGCCTCCCGGTCCTATTCCTTCGGGTTTACACTGGATATGGGGTGTGTGGATGGAGCTGTGGGTGGTGCAGCGCAAGCCACACATGGTCCCTCTGTAGGCGCAGGCGTCCTGTGGCTGGCGACAGTGACAGGCAAATCCGAAACCGGATGCCGCCAACCAGCATCAGCATCTGCAAAGAAACGCATGATGTACTGCAGTGAGCTTTGCGGAAGGGTACCGCGTAAATTGTGATAACGTTACCGGGTGGGTAACAGCTTGCATTTACTGGTCTAAATGCAACCGTTAGTATAATGTAGCTGTTGACATGGTGAAGGGATAAGTTTGTAAAAAGTGTCATGAGTTCGTATGAAACGAAGATGAAACGATGATCTATGGTAACGGTAGCGTACTCCTCACCAAGGTTGCAAAATGCGACGCATTGGGTATGGTGAAACGCTGTTTGACTGAAGAGATTAACCTAGGGAGTGGCCGAAGCTTAAGTTGGTTGAAACAACCGACATTTCGCCGTATAATGTTTTAGCTCGGGTTTCAGTCGGAAGTAGACACTCAAGAACATGGTGTTCTCATTAGACCGTTCATGTGCACTATATTGTACATAATACTGGTAAACTTCAGTAAATGGCCATAAGTTGTTGGTATCAAGTGGATGGCACGTTTTGAACATAAAAGTGGATAAGAAAAGCTAGTTTTGAGGAATCTGAAATCGCTCACCATGGAGTTGCACATCGCCATTCCTTGACTGCTCTGTTTGCAAGAATGATTAGCTTCCAAACCGATATTTCGTCAACCGGCGGACACAAATGGGACACAGCACTACAATTCCGGTCTCTGTGTTTCACAGATAAGGCCATGTGCACAGATAAGGAAGTTGGGAACGCCGCTTGCAAGTAGACAGCAATGTAACTGTTGAATATTGGACGCCCGAAGCCGTTAGTAAAACACCCGTTTCACAATATTCTAAAGCCATATTGAAAATATACAGCGGAATGGATTAGATGGATAAAAAATATCCTAGGTAGAGGGAAGTTCCTTTTCCTTTCCGACGGCACTAACCAAGGAATAAGATGCGGGATCCGTTCAACAGTGGTGTATCTGAAAGACACACTACTCGTAGGTAAGATGAGTAACTGCGTTGACAAAGGTATTCGCAACAACTGTGAATATGTGTGTATAGGACATACCGCGAGCAAACTGCACACAACACTGCTAGAACACCTGAGGCAAAAGTCATGGCGATGTCTAAGTATAATGCTCTACTGTGAGATTCAGCGGTGGCGACGCATGTGTTAGGTGCAGTGCATGTAAGGTTGCCAGATTATTCGTGAGCCAAAGCGAGGCGCTTCCAGATTTCTCCCGCGTCAAACCGGGACACTTAACCTACCCCCGTTTGTTTCTGCATATGCGGACCGCACAACAAATAGAACAAACAAATATATACATTTATTGCTTCAATGCAATAACAAAAAGTACTTACGTTAGTAGTCAGTACAATGGTTGCGCTACTGAAGTTATAAATAAATAAATAAATAAATAGCATGTTTTCGATAGAAGGAGGCGACCAAGTGAAGGCGTGATCAGCCATACTTACAAGCATAGCTGCTTTGGGACAGTAAAACGTGTTGTTAACATAAAGTAAAACCAAAGTTTTCGTAGTTTATAGACTTGCGAATTTTGTCGGATAATAGTGGGATCCAGGAACATTATGGCACTGGTTCGCGAAAATATCAAGGTTACTACAATGGTGGCAATAGCCAACGTTCGGCGTGATTTCGCCATGTTGTAATCCATGGTTTCGTGAGCACAGGAGCCAAAGTAACATGTCGGTACAAGTGTTTCCGATTAAGGGTTGATGTGCTGCTTGACATAATATTATCTAGAACCACAGTTATCGAGCAATACTGAAATAAATAAAGAAGGAAAGGTTTTATTCTCGACAGTGCGAGACACGCCTGATCACGCATGATCATGGCGATAAAACAAGGACTGGTTATTGTAAAAACAACACAAGTTTCTAAGTAACATATGCGTCTATGTGTTAAGTGTGCATGAATGCATGTAGGTAAGAACGAGTGTTGTTGTTTTGCATGAATTTGTAAATGTGACGCTGTATTTGTGATTGTTTTCGGTAAGGCGTAAGAAAAAGCGAAATGAAATCTTCGTAGTGCATGACCCACGTCCATGGAGTGGGTTAGATCATTCAGATACATAGGAAGCAGTGACAGCGGCGAGTCACATCCGCCACTTCACAGTGTTGTTCAACGGACATTTGTGGCGTTTTATGGAAAAACGCTTGCCAGGCGAAAACCCACCATGTCCTGAAACACTGCCGCTGAACTATTTGCTGGAATTGGATAAACCCGAACCGACCAGCTGACACCACGAAGACGTTGTTCGGCTAGCCCGATGAGTGTATTTTTCGTTGTAGATCTGGGCGCTGCATCAGCATGTCTTGAAGTCGTTCGCAAGCATACCCGACGCTGTTGTCCTCAGAACTGTATTTCACCATAAGTATCGCTTTCAGTGTTTAAACGCTAAGCTGCGTTGTAAAGAATCTACTACGATTCAATGTGGACAAATGTAGTGCTGCATCTGGGGTACAAGTTGATTCATTCCTACAAACTCGACAACCAGGAGCTTCAAACGTCTTCTGGTGAGAAGGATCTGGGAGTTTTGTAAACTTGACCTTAGATGTTCAAATCAGACTGAAACGGCGTCAAGGAGGGGCATCTAACACGTGGGCCTTCTGAAGCATGCACTCGGAGCATTCGACCCTTCGAATTTTCCACAACTTCGGGGGTCATACATACGGCCACATGTGGAATACGCCATACAGGTTTGGCAGCTATTGCTGAGGAGAGATCTCACCGCCTTGGATACACCCCAACGCCGGTGAATTAAGGACAAATTTTATTGGCGCAAGCACAGGCTATATCAACACCAACGCAGACGTATATTAATGAGTTTCTTTTCCTTCCCACGGCTCGCCATCTCTTCGGGCTTCCGGTCACGACACCTCCATGCATTTTGGAGGCCTGGTGACGGGGTATTCCCCGCCCGTTACACCCGGCACTTTGTAAACATGCACATCAAGCGCAGCCACACCGGGAATATCAAGCAACAGCCAATCACTTGAAACGACAAGATGAAGTAAAATAAACCGAATAATGCAAACAGATGCGGTGGCATAACTCTTTGCTAAGTTACCATATTAAGTAAGTTGGTTAGTAACGAATTCGCAAAAAGTAAAAAAATGTCCACAATTTACTTAAAATTGCTACAAACACAACAAAATTACCGAAGATATGCCTAACTAGCGTAAACAACTTGGCCATTTAATAGACGATTATTCAGGTAGGCAGAACAGACCAAATAAAGTGGGATGAAATTTATCCAGCTTAAAAAGACCTAGTTTAAGTGTACATTGGTTTAGCCCAACTGCGGTGAAGAAGCATCAAGAATGCAACACCAGCCTCAGCATGGGGCACAGATGTTGATGCTAACCTCATTATTAAGGCCGATCAACTGCAGCTAACAGGTAATTGGCCACACCCACGGATTACCAACGCATTGTTCCATGATAGCGCGTAGTGAAGCACCGCACGCATTATTCCACCTAGGCAATATTGTAGAGGGGCCGCTTCCAAGAATGGCTCTGGGGAGCTCTTCGGAGCTAGCTGAGAGCGGATCGCGAAAGACGGCTAGCGACGAGCCTGGGCCCGGAACTACGGAGCGGGAATATGTGGACAGCGCAATAAATCAGACAAATACGCCGCTAGCGCAGCCCACAGGACCGAGACCGAGCCGATTGAC
>CALYDF020006473.1:0-13357 GCA_944474145.2 Dicrocoelium dendriticum
TTCAATAGTTCTATAGTGTATGATGGGATAAAAAGCATTGGCTTTACAAGACCCATAGGATGGTAAATGCAAAATAAGTACAAATCATTAGATTCCGACATGGAACTGAAATGCCAATAGTCTAAACCTGGTACATTACACCACAATGTGTTGTTTGTCACTCAGATGAATGTCTAACAATTGTTTGAAGGCTGTAATGTTCGGAGCGTTTACCACATGCGTTGGCAAGTCATTCCATTGTGAACAGATTCTAAGAGAGTAAAAATATTTTCTACAGTCTAATCGGGAGTGTTGGATTATCAGCTTGAGGTTATGACCTCTCGATCGCTTATATGAGGCTAGGGTGAGCAGCGATTTGCACGGGTGATCGCTTTCCGTTAATATCCGGTATGCGAGAATGAGATCTCCGCGTAGTCGTCGGTATTCGGAGGAAAACATTCCGATTAAACTGAGACGCACTTCATAATTGAGACCAGATAATCCGCGTGTTGCCTTGGTAGCTCTTCGTTGGGGCTGCTCTAAGAGATGAATGTCTCGTTTTAACCATGGGCACCAAGCCTGGACGGCATATTCGACGTGGGGACGGATATAGGAGTTGACAAGCATGGGTACCAGCCGTCGTTCAAAAAACACCAAAAGCTCGCCTCAAAAGTCTCAGGTTCATGTTCGCCACGTTCGCTGCTTTGGAACATTGGAGCGAATTCCCCAGACTTTCTTGCACAATGATACCTAAGTCTTTTTCTGTGGTCACGCGCCGTAAAGCGTACTGCCCCATGAGGTACGTGTTGGCAAGATTGCTGCGCAATGACAGTAGGTGACACTTGGCAGGATTCAGTGGGAGATGATTTATATCTGCCCATTTGTTGATTCTATCCAAATCATTCTGGAGGAGGGCACAGTCTGATGTTGAGCGAATAACTCTCCAGATTTTTGCGTCACCTGCAAAAATTTGCATCGAGGATTGAATATTATCCGGGAGGTCGTTAATGTAGACCAGAAAAAGGAGGGGACCAAGGACGGATCCTTGAGGAACACCGCTGGAGATGCAGAGGGTTTCCGAGAGGGCATCGGCGACTCTGACCTTGATCGTTCTGTCATGCAAATATGCTGCTAGCCAGGTGAGTAGGGAACCATGGATACCGTAGGCACGAAGTTTATGAAGCAGAGCTAAGTGATTGACTCTGTCGAATGCCTTCGAAAAGTCTAGGTAAATCACATCAAGGGGAGATCCTTCATCAAGTGCTTTGGTCCATGAATCCCGAGCAAGAAGCAGATTTGTGAGGCAAGATCGTTTGCGCCTAAAGCCGTGTTGGAGGTGAGAAATTAGCTTCAGACTCTCAAAATATCGTGTAATTTCATCTGCAACTAACGATTCCATTACTTTTGATAACACAGGGAGGAGAGTAATGGGTCGGTAGTTGGCAGGATCCGATCGCTTACCTCCTTTGTATATCGGAGTGACTATCCCGCTTTTCCACTCAGACGGAAGTGTTTGGGAATTGAGTAGACTTTGGAAAAAGCTTGCGAGGTGTGCTGCTATGGTGGGAGCAAGAGTTTTAAGAACTTTGGGTCTGATCTTGTCGACTCCCGGAGCGCTATTTTCTCTTAGAGACCGTAGTTTGCTAGCGACAGCTGCTGAGGTAAAAGTGACAGTTGATATGCCGACCACGTTGGGTGAATGCTGGTTTGGCAAAGGTTCTATGGCGTTTGCAGTCACTGTGCCAAACTGCAGAAGTAATGCGTTCGCAGCATCCACAGCAGTAGTCGTTAGGCCACCATCCGTCTTGAGTGGTGGTATTCCTGTTTTAACTTTTCTTCTGCTGTTCACGTACCTGTACAGCAGTTTTGTATTGTTCGTGAATTTAAGTACCATGTTTTTTTTGCCATTCGTACTTATCGGCTCTAATCAGTGATGTGCAATAGTTCCTCACTATTTTGTAATTCTCCCAGGTGGCGTCGCAATGGTTCAGCGCGTATTGTCTCCAGATCTCGTCTCTGGTGCTAATCCATTTACGCGTTCTGCTTCGGATCCAGGTGTTGGTCCGGCGCGGCACTCGTAATGGTATGACTTTTGACGCTGCTTGCGTGACACCGCTAATTTTGTCTTTTAGTTCGTTCCACGCGTCGTCTGCCGTGCTCTCTAGATTGAGGTCCCAGTTGACGGTTGTCGCTAGGCTGTGCAGCACGGAATAGTTGGTTATAGTTCGTCGGTTTTCATGTCTGATTTCAGTAGTATTGGCGTAACACACATAGGCAAAATTCAACACTGAGTGGTCACTGTTGCCTAATGGTGGATCGTATGAAATTGTCTCAATCATCAACTCTTCGTTGGTTAGGATTAAATCTAGAAGCGATGGCTTATTTGAACCGCGGTGTCTAGTTGGTCGGTGCACGTGGTTGTACAGAGCTGCTGTATCCATAAACTCGAGAATCTTTGATTTGAAGTAAGGACCGCTAGAAGTCGCTGAGACAATTGAGGGTACGTTAAAATCGCCCATGATTAGACAATGTGAGCGCGTTTAACAGGATGTCATCTTGGTCTGCGGTGGAGTTCGGTGGCCTGTAGACAACTGCCAACAGACAAGCATCCCACGTCTTCTTCGTAGGTTCACCACCTCGGCCATTTAGCTGCATTCGGCAAAACAAAGCGTCGGAGACAGCAAGGTGACGTTCGTTAATAGCCTCACATCTCAGACAATTCCGATAGTACAGAGCAACGCCGCCACCGCGAGATGGACGATCATTGCGAATAACTGACATATCACTGATTTCGATTTCCGTGTCAAGCATGTCATTGGAGAGCCAGGTTTCAGTTACAGTATGTACGTTTTCACTTATAAGTCAGACGGGAGAGATCACCTTGACGCTTCGGAACTAAACTGATGCCCCCGTATGCCAAGCACGTGTGATGTCCGGCGTTTAGCTATCACGCTGTCCCTTTCAGGCCATTGGGCGTACTGACCCTGAAAATTTTGCACTGCTGACACTTTTCACACGTACGCGCACGTACGTAAGGTCTCTCATGCGAGGTCCACGGCTGAGCACTCAGTGCGATCTGGATTAAATTTGGATGGGTGTTTGAATTATTTTCTGCATTACGGAAGAATGACATTGAGTAAATAGTAAACAGATTGCGTTGACGCTGAATTTAGTCAATGAGTGTTTTAGGAAATTTCGTTTCACAATTGATTGCCGTATGGTTCCTTATCATACATATATACTACCGACCTTTTAGGTTCATTTGATCGGTGTTCAGTTTTGCTTGTCTGTGATTTAAGGCATTACCTCATAATCACATATCTGAAAATGAGTGAGCAACACGCTTGTCATTTTTGTTGGCCAAATTACTTTACCCTCTGCATCTGCTGCTCTTTGACCGCCATTTAAATCTTACATTTCTCTGCTACTTCGTAGCCATTTATATATAAATGTGATATCGTATTGAACCCCTTGCACTGTGTTACTTTACGTATATTTTGTATTTCTGCTGGCTCAGTAGTCACTGTGGGTTTATGACCCGGAGTAACCTCCACAAATTTATGCAGTGGATGAGCATTCTGCATTTACTTCTATGATATTAACAAGCACATCTTTTTTCTGGTTTTCCCAGCACCATTTCATTGCGATAAGCATCTTTCCTAAGGCAAGTACTTTATCGCGTTGCTCTCGTGTGTTTTATTTGATCATTTTATTTTACACGCAAATTACAATTTCTACTGTTCACAACCTACAGGACATGTTTACCCTGCGCCTTTTCTACCATAATCAGCCATTTTTTCACCGTTCCATTTTTTCATCCAAAGCGTGTTTCTTTCGTTCCCTTATCACCAGGGCATTTTCTACGGTTCGCTTTAACTTCGGTATGATTTAGTCTCTGTGGGCTTCCGCGCTTGTGCGTCTATAGTCCAAGAAGATGTCTTGTTGTTTTCGACCTCTGTGCATTCAAAAACAAACGTATGCAGACCTTTGAACCAAAGTATTCTGCACTGTCGAGCGATAGCGGAACGTTTCTGATTCTACTCAACTTGATGGGCATTAGGAAGTTGTCGGAAGACAGATGCTTCCCGTACACTCGCACTCATACTTGATTAATAAGTTAGTTGCCGTGAAGTATTTAAACATGCGTTCATCCGTCAAGCTAAACTTCGAAACTCGTCCGAAACAGTAGCCTTTATCGGCGACACCTTTACTGTGTAATCAATATAAATCCTAGTCATCAAGTTTGGTCTCGAGAACTTAGGCCCCGATTTTTCCTGTAGTTCCAGGAAATCCTTCACTGACTAATGTTTTCACCCTTTTCGATGGCTTTTTTCGTCTGTCACTCGCATTAGTTGTTCCAGTTAGAAAGAAGTAACTCCAGATTGGTTGCTGCTTGGATTGGTTGCCGCATGTGTGAAACTACATGTTTACCTGAGTTTTAACATCTCTCCGGGCAGTGTGAACTCCAGGCGCAATTTGCGTAAATGGTATTTGTAACAGTGGCAGCACAACATGTCCGCAAACCGATGCGCATTACACCGCATTCCGCCCCATTGTGCCTGGACCTACCACTAACGACTTGCGAGCAACGTGCACATGACATTCAGGTCCTGCAGCCTCTGGCAGTTAGTGACCACTAGAATGTGTTAGTCAGCCTAGAGCTGCCTCTGCCCTATTTGTGTCTACCAGAGCCGTCCTACAGTTATTGGAAGACCGACTTCAATGATCTAAATCAACTCGCCAGTGAAGTAGACTGGTCATTGCCGCAGCATCCATCCGTTGAAGCCAGTTGGTCCGTCATAAAACAGGGTGTGCAATTATTGTGCGCTCGTTTCATAACTCTCAAGTATCAGAAAGCTGAGCCAGCGAAGTCAAATTGGTTAGACAGAGTATAGTCAATTTGCTGGACGGCGACGGAAATTGTGGAATGTATCACTCGTGTCAGGCTTTACCGACGATTATGAGGCGTACGAAAGTCAGTGGAATCTATGTAACGGCGCAAAAGCCCGATAGTGTCGGCAGTCCGATGAGAAGATTGCAAACTCAGTGAAGACAGTATCCCAATTAGATGTTTGCCTATGTGAAGCGGCACCTGTGGCCAGCAAGTGACAATTTTGTTAGAGGGCACTGACGGACAACCTCAGAATTCCAGCAATGAACGTGCGTCCGCAGTTGTTGAGCATTTGTTTTCTTATTTACCAGTAGGCATGCGCCTATGCCGAGCATGACTTGTGCAGCCCCGACTGAACCCGAGGGCCTGGATTGCGGTATCAAGACGTCCGCAGACTATTCGCCATTCTTGACGGCACGAAACCTGCCAGAACAGATGGACTTCACGGGCAAATTTTATAGTCCTTATCGGCCATCATCTCGTCTTGCGTGACGGATCTTTTCAACAGATCGCTGTTTGAGGGTGCATTGCCGAGCGACAAGAAGTGTTCGTTTGTGAAGATAATTCCAAAAGGCTGTGACCCCCACAATGTAGACAATTACCGGCCGATTTGCTCACTTCTGTCTTGGAAATGTAGCTCAAGAAGATTGTAAAGAAGGCTTTTCTCCAGCTGCTGGAGACAAAAGACCTACTAACTTTGGCCCGGTGTGAATGCATGAAGGGCTGCTGTCGCATCATCGACTTCTATTAACAAGGCGGGAGTGGTTGCATGCGTGGAAGCGGAAGAAGTCAGTCGATGTTATCTACATTAATTTTAGTGAAGCTTTCGAGAAAGTGGATCATGAGGTCTTGCACCACAAGCTGAATGTGTCTGTTATTAGCGGCGCAATGCATCAGTGGATCAGCGACTTCCTCTTTTCGAGAAGATGGCGATTTCAGTTGGATGACCGCCTAACAGAATGGTACCCATGCATTACTGGCGTACCCCAAGGCACAGTGTTAAGGCCAATTTTATTCCTGATCCACATAAACGAATTGCCTCAGCATCTTGGTTTCCGCTGCGCATTATTTGCAGATGAGCTAACGATTTGGAGGATTATTGACTCTCTCGGAGACTTTGACGTACTTGAACAGGACCTCCACCGTTAATTCCGATGGTTTGCCAAAGTTAACCTTCCAGTCAGCCCGTCCAAGTCTTCGTTTCTGAGCCTGCGGAGGGTGGCAATGGGCGAGCGTACACCATGTCCGGCAACCCACTGCATCCCACTAGTTCTGTAAAGGGTCTAGACGCACTCTCACGCGGTGATCTGAAATCTCTCGACTACGCGAACAGACTGTATGCGAACTTACTACGTCTGTTTTGGGCACGTAGATACAGGTTCTGCCTGTTCTTTTCCATGGCCAGACCTGTACTTCAGTGCGGCTCACCCGCCTGTTTTATGATCAAAATAGGTGAGGTGCTTAGAGTGAAACGTGTAGCTCCCCGAGTCATCCACATTTTACGTAATATGTCCTAGGAGGACCGGTATAGGAGACTAGGGTTTTGTACACTTGTTCACTCTCTATGGTTCCAGCGTCGAGTGGAGAAAAAATATCAGACATGCTGGTTGGGGTGAAATCAGAGTCGTAATTTACAGTATTCCCTAAAACCCACTTGGCAGACTACAGGTGCATATCACACCCGGATAAGATGTAGTGCGGTGCAACATGCTGCCGTCGCGCGGTAATCAGCGACGGGATTCCGCGCATGTGCCCGATCCATCTACGATGAAGCCACACAGATTGTTATCTTCTCACTCGCTATTCTCATCATGCAGTATTCAGTGTTAAGTAGACTGGAATAGTTATAGAATACATAACTCACTGTGCTCTGGTTTCACTTTTTTCTCACAGTAACTCTGATTCCCTCACCTAGCCCACAAGTACTCCAAGTGAAGGTAAACGGAAACATTACGCATATGGACTTCCTTTCACATTACAAGTAACCAATCACCGTCCAGATGTATGGACCAATGGCGAATTGTGCGAGATGATAAACGGCTGCAAAGTATACAGGGCTAAAGGAACAATGGCTTAGCACGAGTACAGACTCTTGTTTAGCGGGAGCATTAAAGTGATCGAGGATAACTAACTTATCATTTTAAACGGCTACCGAGTTAACTGCACTGCTGTACAGCGATAGTTTGAAAGGGGAATGGAATCTACGCGAAAAACTGAATACTAAATACTGTATTTTAGCGCAAGTAGAAATGAATTCTGTAGATCTCTTTCAAAAGATGGTGAGAAGCTATAAAAGTTGCCAGCCGTGAATGCCGTTTTGGTTCTCGTTAACATTTAAAATATCTGACTCACGATATTTCTGGGCTCATAAATGTGATGTCCTCGTAAGAGTGCAATAGTTCCCTGAATCGAATCGTAGTAAAATATAAATCTAACAACGTTTTGAACTGCTTCACAGATGTTGCCTCAATCGCACGTTCAGGTAAACTGTACCAAATTTTTACCACTCCCCGTTCGAAGCACAGTGGGGGGGAACACATTTCACATCCCGCACGACAAGTTTGTATCTGTGTCCGCCTCGTAAGGGCAACATTGGGCTAAGCATTGGGAAGTCACCACGATGTAGAATACGGTAGGTCATAATGAGGTCGACTCGCACCCGACGGTAGGACATGGTGTAGAGTCCTAGTTTCTCGCACCGGTCTTCATACCCAAAGCCGCGTAAACTCGGGATGAGCCTGGTAGCAACGTGTTGGACCCGTTCGGTCTTTTGTGCCTCGCGTCGGGTAATCGGAAAGTAGGGGGGAAAACCGTACTCTAGCATTGGTCGAATGATAGAAGAGAAGAGACGAGTGACAAACTCTTCAGATCATTTGCCGAAGCTGCATTTGAGCGCCCAAAGCATGCGCAGTCCGTTACGATATGGCCTGTGTGTGTTGTCCACGGACTTCAAATCGTAGCGCGAGATTACACCTAGGTCTTTCACGGAGGGTGTGGAATATAGCGATTGGCCGTCAGGGATGTAGGTTCGGCCGTTAGCACCCTTCCCCAGGCTCATAAATACACACTTCTCTGGGTTGACAGGGAGCAGAACTTCTACAGACCATGTGGATAGGCGGTTGAGATCTTGCAGTTGTAGGCCACAGTCGTCGAGGGCGTCAACTTATCTTCAAATCCTCATGACGTCCGCAAACAAGGCACACCTCTACCGTAGAAGCTGCGGTAGATTGTTGATGTGGATCATGAACAGAGTGGGCCACAGCACAGTACCTTGAGGCACGCTAATTTTAGAGGGGTACCGGTCAGTTAGATGGTCGTCGACCTGTACCGTCTACTTTCGTCCAACAAGAAAGTCGCGGATCCACCAGTGCAGTGGGCCACTGACACCACACATGCTGAGTTTGTGAAGAAGAACCACACAGCTGAACTTGTCTAATGCTTTACTAAAAGCTATGGATATCACGTCGACGGACTTCCCCTTGCTTTTTGCCTTCAACCAACCATGTCTCGTCACAAGCAAGTTTGTATTGCATGAGCGACCCTGCCTAAAACCGTGCTGTGCGAGCGTCAGGACCTCTTTTGACTGTAGCAAATGAAGCAATCCCTTCTTCTTGATTTTCTCAGCAACCTTCGCAAAACATAGGTGTCAGACAAATTGGCCTGTGGTTGCCTACTTTGCTAGGGTCGCAGCCTTTTGGACTAGGCTTCACCACCGAACATTTCCACTCAATAGGCAACGAACTTTCGGACAGCGACCTGTTGAAAAGGTCAGTCATTACAGAAGAGAGGATGGTCGAAATTGGCTTGGGAACCAGTGGGTGAAGCGGATCAGTTCCGGCAGGTTTGGTGCCGTCAAGATTGCCAAGCAGTTGACAGAACTTCAACGCCGCCCTCCAGACTATTGAGTTGGTTAAAACCGGTACACGTCGAACTCGGAACGGACACCAGGTCATTCGCAAATACCGAAGCGAAGCGCGCCGCCAACGCGGACGCACGCTCAGTGCTGGAGGTCAGTGGCTGTCCAACTGGGCCATCCAGCACCGGCACATCCCCTGCCGGCTTCAGGCGTCGCTTCAGGTATGCAAAGATTCGCTTTGAGACTGTCTTCGCGGCTACTGCGAGCTGCTCTTAAAAACGTCGGCGTTCATTCCTTTTGGCACTGTTGCAAAGGTTCCGCTGACATTTATACCCTTCGTAATCATTGCTAAAGACAGAGAGGAGGAATTTGTCCCACATTTTGCGCCGCCTCCGAGCCAAGTTTCCATACTCCTTGTCAAACCAATGAGGCTTAATCGGTCCGACCATCCGACAATTCAATTGCACAAATTGGGGACACAGTGATGTCAATCTACCTTGAATAAGTTTCCAACAGTCTACCACAGATGCGGCTTGTGACAGAGACCAATCCAGTTGGCTCGCGGCTCGAGATAGGCAATTGAAGTTCGTTTTCCAGTAGTTGGGAGCTGGTTCCAGCGGACATGAATACTGCAAAGATAATTCCATGTCAGCTACGAGCACTGAGTGGTCGCTCGTAGCCAGGGTCTCCAGGACCCTTTCGTCACGCACTCGTTGCTCGTAGCTCCTCAGCATCAGGTCGAGATAGGACGGGGTTGAGCATGTTGTTATGCGTGTCGAGTGGCATTTGTGTTGCGCTGTACAATTTTCAAGTACCAAATCCACGAACTTTGCTTCAACCTCACTGTGTACAGGCATCAAATGCACATCAGGCCATCGTATTCGAGGACATTTAGAAGCGCCCATAAGTAGAAAGTGTGGACGTCTCATGTGGGTTAGAAGAATGGGCAGCCAATCCAAACAACGATTCAGGGGACTGCGATAAAATGCGCCCACAAGCAGTTCTCCGCGCCTGAGTCAGATGGAGCACCAGAGTAGCTCACACAAACCATCTTCAAATCGGTAGGTGCTCACATGTCTCCCACGCAGGGAAGACCAAATGTAAAGTAAGGCACCGCCGTGGGCATTGTTTAGTCGATCGCATCGGAAGCACGAGTAACCGTTGAGTTCAAGTTCTTGGGTGTATAACTCTTCATGCATCCATGTCTCTGCGAGTCCCACTTCGTGCGGCCGCTCAGATGCAACGAAACAACAAAGCTCATCGCACATATTCATAACACTGCAAACGTTTGTGAAGGCTACTCGCAGGCGGCAGCATGAGCCACCGAGAGTGCTTGAAGTGTGAGCAGCCTGTTTATCCTGATTCGCGGATGGTTGGAAACCACCAGAAAATTTATGATACGAATATTTGTTTCCCCCTCACCAGTAGGCCTTTTCACCTCAATGATGGCAGACTTGAGCCGCTCCCTGTCTACTGGGTCCAGGTCGGGACGAACAGTGATCTTCAAACCCTTCAGCGTACTTAGGCGAGACATGATAAGTCTTGGACTGGCTTCGTCCACAAAAGTGATTCTCAAAGGCCGATTTTGTTGATCACCTTGCTTTCCATGACGCGTAAGTTGTCTCACTTTTACCGAGTCCTCACCAGCTTTGAGGAGTCCGTCAATTAGACCCTGTAAAACTCGACATCGTGCTCGGAGCGCACTGGGGTGATGGATCACTGGACTCCTATGCGTGAAAGATCACGAGATTATAAGGCATCTGGTAGGACGAGGTTGACGTTGTAGGGCGAAGTATACTACCAGCCTCAAGTGGTTTTGCTAATTGTTGACTCACAGAACTTACATGCTCAAGGTCCCTTCGTAATTTCGTTCGTTTTTCTTTCCACTGGTCTTCAGCACTCAGACTTTCACCTGCTGGGACATCAGTGACCGTTGGACGCATCAGAGGTAAACAATTTATGCCAGGTGCAACAGGGCTTCTCACAACGGTTAGACGTCCTCTTGGTGAGTTTGCACGGGAAGAGGAGGAGGACTGAGCTGAATCCTGAACGCTCTTCAGGCTAGGTTTTTGAGCCAAAGACACGGAGCTGTTGGCAACGAAATGCTGAGTCCTACATGTCGGCTTTACTCGTCCTGGCTGTATCTTATTCCGGCAAATTGAACATATACTTTGGACGAAATCATGTTGGATCACGCGAAGATGATGAAAATGCTCAACTGATAATCCAACCCATGAAATATGGTATTTAACATGGCACAAAGCACGCGTGAGGGCATTTGCACGGCATCCGACTAGATTGGAGCAAGTACCACATGATGACTGCTTCGGCATTATGAATAATCCGGAAACATGGTGGCGGCTAATTGCCGGAGAAACTTGCGATAGGAAGATCGCCGGAACCAAACGATGCAAACACAAGTATTGCTGGTTGGAAATTTCAGAATCGGAAATTAACCTGAATTGTATCTAAATTTCCACGAAATACTTCCAATGAACGCAGAAAGCCGACACAAAGTGCGCTTGTCAACGCAGCCAAAAATACCCGACCGGAGGCCGCTATACGCAGTTTATATATATATATATATATATATATATATATATATATATATATATATATAAACAGCGGTAATGGTAAACTTACTCAGTGCGAAATAACAAAGCGCAATTGATAACACCCGCTCGTTTGCTGCTTCTCTTCTCGCGTGCCATACATTAATGCAGTTTGGTTAAATCCAAGCTATTCACAAGCACACTCATGCATTTTTTCTCGCTGCCACGATGCGAAGTGAGCTATTAAGATAATTGCCTTGTTCGGGTTTATTCCTCATCCATGTTAAACAGACTATACCATTTTCCGACCAAGTTGTCCACTTGGGCAACAGAAATAATCTGAGGGGGCATTCAACATGAGTCTACTCAATTACTTTGTTCCGTGCGTACACCAGTGCCTTGTGCAGGCGTGTAGGTGAGCGTGTATAGCCCGTCGCCTTCAGCCAACTGGACCTCCGACGCACTAAGTCATAGGGGTGCAGGTGGGAAGCTTCAGCTCCTACGCACGGAACAAAGTAATTGAGTAGACTCATGTTGAATGCCCCCTCAGATTATTTCTGTTGCCCAAGTGGACAACTTGGTCGGAAAATGGTATAGACCAGGTAATGCAATTAGGAAAGTCTGTCATCAATGTGTTTATTTAATAGCGTGAATGTTGGCGCACGGATGACGTGAGTTGGAAGGGTGTTCCAGAAACGGGACAAGCGGAGGGAGAAAGCGTGTTGTCAATAATAAAGTCGACAGTAGTGTACGGCAAGTTTGGGATGGTTCCATCACAGTTCAGTATTTCGGCGTACCTGAAACAGGTTGCAAACCTGCGCAATGTATTTGTTAATATTAATTAAAACTTGACGAGATCTCCTTACTGACGTCGATATTCACTACTGTATCCTGCCAGGGTCTGCAGTCTGCGCTGATACGTGAGGTGAAACAATCCACTAACGAGTTTGGTCGCTCTACCTTGGGCAGATTCAAGTGCATCAACGTCGCGTTTGCGCCAGGAACGCCAAGGCTGGATGGCGACTTTTGCGTTTGGCCACACGTAGGCCTTCAGCCTTCGCGAAGTCTGATGACTGGAACATACTGAAAGACCGCCGCAAGAGTTCAAGTTACTGGCTTGCACTTACCAAAGGCATTTGGCTTGCTTCGAGCAGCCAAGTTCATCCTGCGCGATCACCCGAAGTCGCATCCTTAGAAGAAATTTCGAAAATGCTGGACCACGAGTGACCACTAGTTTACATTTCGTCATCTTGAGCTGTAGCAGATTTGCTGGTTATCATTTATAGGACTTGTCGAGTTCGCTCTGCAGTGCAGTGTGATGCTTTCAAGTCAAATAACCTCATGTCAGAAACTGCTTTCTGTACCTTTAGAGGCAGAATATAAAGATACAACACATGACCTCAGCAATGTATTGGATCATAAGCATTTAAAGAAAAGTCTCCTAAATAGCTATGATAAAGAATGCTCAGAAACGCCATTATGCTGCGAATCGCCTGGTTAGGTCTAGAACGACAGAGTTTGCGTCACGCAGAAAACGCGAAAGATAAGGGATAACCGACGGACGTTTGTGTGCGGGCATAAGTCAGCTTGTATTTCTGTCTATTAGACAAAAGTAATAAACGTTCAGGTAAAACGATATGACGCGTGAAGTAATATCAGTCAATATCTTCGATGTCATTTTCTTACAAGAAATGGTGTGCTGAAGGAAGCTTGTCTTGTAAAAGGTAGGCCCCGGAACGGCACCACATTGAGATAAGTGCCGTAAATACCTGATTTGTAGATAAAATGCTTTCCCAGAATATCGGGAAGTACACAGAGGAGCAGTATGTCCACTCGGTCGAACACAGGCACTGACAATTAGAAAGATCAATTCACCAGGGATGGAGGAGTCCCTCAAACACGAGGCACAGAAAGACAAGCCCTAGACTTTTGTCTAAATTCCTTTACCATGACAAGTCTTTGCTAAATTTAATGCACTGCCACTCCTAGGCACTTCAGTGATGTATCAGAGTGTGATCCATCGTATTTATTTAACAGCTTGGGACATTGTGTAAGGGCTGCAGGTACCTTGATCCTTGA
>CALYDF020006474.1:0-13309 GCA_944474145.2 Dicrocoelium dendriticum
GTCAAGTGCTCACAGACCCTATTTCTTTTAAGCTTTTCCAAGCACTTCAGCATGAAGGTGGTCAAACTAACAGGTCTATAGCTAAGAGGCACCGACTTAGAACCCCTTGTGGATGGCAACAATGGTCGCCTCCTTCCAATCACGTGGCAGCTTGCCTTCTTGAAGAGACTGGATGAATAACTCCGCGACAGGATACTGAAGGATATCAACCAGCGGCTTAACTATGGTGGGGTGTACACTATCAGGACCAGCTGATTTATAAGGGTTCAAATTGGCCAGCACTGTGAAGATCTCTGAGACATTGGGAATAATTTCCCGCATTGTGTAGCTAGTTGAACAGTGCGGATGTGATGGCAAGCCTGACCCACTATCGTTCCGATGCAGGTTTTGGTAGACACGTAGCAGCTATTCTACTTTCTCGACGTCATCTACAGCCTGGGTACCGTCCTCCATGGTTAGACAGCCGACCACCTCTTAGAGGAGCTTTTGATTGGACATGACTGTAATAACAGTTGGGATTTGTTTTCGCAAATTTGGCCAACCTAAGCTCATATGAGTACCTAGCCTGCCGCTGCAACTTAATATCCATGTTTCGACACCTTTCGTATTGCAGCCAACGTCGGAAGTCCCGAGTTTCTTGATATTTTCTCCACTCAGCATTGCGCCTCTTTATCTCTATCAATCTTTCTCCTCCACCATCGGGATTTCCCAAGATGTCTCTTGGGGCGTAGAGGAGCAAATTCGTTCAGTAACTGTACGAGTCCACTTTTGAGTAGAAGCCACCTCTGTTCCAAAGTGGCCTGGTCCTGTTCAGGGATCAAAGTGATATGAAGGGCTCGATTCCGCAACTTCGTAAAATCATTACGATTTACATCCATTCCCGTTTGACGGTTCTATGCAGGCCTCCGTGTGTCCAGAGAAAAGGTCAAAACACAATGATCACTTTTACCTATGGGTGACTCCATGCGTAGGTCAATCAAGTGAACATGTCTGGCGATCACGATATCAAGGGTTGAAGGTGTAATCCCAGTACCACTCCTCGTCGGTAGATTGACGTATTGTTCGAACGCATTTACATGCATCCAATCTACTAGTTCCTTCTCCAGAGTACCCACCATGTTTTCAGCAAGCTGCCAATCGGCATGTGGAAGCTTTAGGTCACCGACCAGGTGGCCATTGCCACCTGTCTTAGTAACTTACCAAGATCCTTGTCCTCTTCTCGCGTGGAGGATGGGCTACGATAAACACATACTATGATTTCCAATCTACCCATGCTCTTAGGTAGCAGGATGCCACCTGAACGTTAGCAGAACTCATGGTAAATGGAGCCTCCAGTGTTTATATTGGCACTTTATAAACAAGAGTACTCCTCCACCAGTCTGATACCGGGCCTGTCAATCCTGCAGCACGCAAAATCTATAAGCAGATCACCAATAATGTCATCTGGAGAAATCCAGGACTCCGATACAGCGGCCACATCAACATGCTCACAATGCGTCACTAAATCTCCCCATTTGGTACGCACACTACAGCAATTAGTGTACCACACGCTTAGTCTCAGGACGCGGTTGTTTCCCCTCGGGCTCTACGCCCGAGGGGGTAACCCGTTTTTGTACCATTTCATTTCCGTCGGCTGCCTGAGTCGATGAATCAACGCTGGGCTGCTGTAACACATTACGGGATAATCCCTTTCTTGGCTTCGCCTGCCTGGGCTTGCTGGATAAACCCGACACGTCTTCTCCCATTTACCTGAGTCGGCCTAACAGCACTGCATTTCGGGTTTTCTGTACGGTCCAGTTTAAGTGTGGCAACTTTTTCATTTTTCTTATCATTTTGTGAAATGGGCGTACCAACCATGGAATTTGGTGCCACTACTATCGAACGCGAGGCCTCGGTTGTTTTTGAACTCACCGCCTAAAGTTCCATTACCACATCTTCATTACCCTCTTCCGCCATAACGGTGTGATTCGCATTTCCATCAAGAACAAGTTTCTCCACAACCAAATGCAGGCCACGAGTTATTTCACGGGCGTCTTATGAAGGGTGTTGTCCAGACCAGTTGGCTGCCCTTGCCACAGGAGGGCAGTCGCTAGAGTTTTACTTAGATGTCTGCGTAACGTGAGGCTCACTATCGCGAATTCCAACGTGTGAAATTGCAGATTCGGTAGCCAAGCTGGTATTAGTACCTTCTAACCGGCTCATCCGAGAGGCTTTAGCCTTCAAACTTAGTGTGTCTGGTGCTGTTTGATACCGACCATTTGTCTGACTTGCAACCAACCCACCCCTGTTAAGTAGAAGGTCCCGGTGTACAGGGTTCCTAAACTCAAACAGGATAGACCTTGCATAATCTTATTGGCGAAGCATACCTGTTTCTCTCCAACTGCCAATACGATACACTTTTTTGCTACCGACGTATAACGGTATTCTGGCTAAGCGAAGGATATCGTACACTCGCCTTCTATCTAGGTCCCGTCGAGTTCTAGCTTCCTGTATGACGAGCTCCTCCCTATTGCAGATGAGGACGTTTTATTGCCTACCCATAGCAAGTTCTGCACTTCGAAAGTAACATTCCAATGAAGACTGCAACTCACCGACTTTTGAACGCAATGTCTCAATTAACAAGCTCCGGTCACTAATCAACTTTTCCGCAATGTCTAGTCTATGCACACAGTTCCTACTAGCAGACTCATGCACAGCTGAGACATGAGTAACTGGATCAAAAGTCCGATCGTGTATCAAGCGAGAACCAATGTCTGCTAAGCACACGCAGTGGAAGCAAATCCATTTTAATTGGGAATGTCGGGCATAAAGATCAATAGAGTCCTGGTCTAATCTTGAGCAGTTGTTATGGTACCATAACAAGCATCTGTCGCACTGAATTCCCTCTTTGACCTCAACGCCACAAGTGTGCTCACCACATTTATAGCCAGTCACCGATGTCATTACAAATAGCACGTAACAGCCACGTATAGAATAATAAAAAGCTAGGTAGTTTGGTAGAAATAAAAGACCAAATTGATGCAGGCATGACGGCGTAAGATGAATAAAGAGTCACAACAAGTTAATACGACAGAATATGCGACAATATTAAATAATATAATGAACACAATGAATTAACACGACCAAAAGGAACACAACGAGAAGCAATACTGGAACGAACTCACGCGGTTGACGAAGATCCGATATCTTGGATCAATAACTGATGGAGCAGACTAAGGACTTCTCACTCAGTCTCTTTAGAATACGTTTTCATGCCAAATTTGAAGGTAGAAATCTCAAGAGGGAGCTTTTTCCAAATTTCCAGTCCATGTGTAAGAAAAATACGTGTAGCAAAAGGCTGATGTTACTACATAACACCCCACTGGTGTCCTAGCGGCACGTTGTTCAAGCGACCAGGAGTAAAAAGCTCGGTGGGAATAGCCGGTAAAAACTTATCTGAACATGGCACAGTATCGCAAGAAACGCCCGAGACTGAGGCATACAGGCTAACGTTGTGTATCTAAGGTACAGGGAAAAATTTGAGAGCAAACTAGAGATGGTAATTGAAATGATGATGTTCTCGCTTTTGTTATTCAGCACACCCCTGTTCTTCCTCTTGATCTTGCTGAAGATGTTCTTTCGCATCCTGGCAAAAGCTGGCGAACGACATGCGAAAGAACACTGACAACAGGTAGTACGTCCAGGCGATTAGCACAAAAATATAGTACTGTCAAGATGCATAATACACATAGCGATCTGAAAAAGGGACTGTTCTTCCTGACCGTGTCTACCATGTAGCAATATTCCTTTTTAGCTTAACGTTGACTGTAGAGGATCACTTCCAACGAGGTTTGATGATTGCTGCGTACTTATTGTTTCGATGACCTGTTGGTTGCTGTTCCAAAGTTTGTTATATACACGTAGACTTGAGACGGACTACAGAAATCACATTGACTTTTCCATTTCTGTTGATCGTATAGTATTTTTCTGCTCTAGAGATCATCTCATATGGCTTTCGTACGGTGGCTGTAGTGGTTTCCGGACTGCATCATTTCTAATCACACGTGCGAACAAATTGTCAGGTCTTTTGGGACATAACTCCTCTTAGTTTGTGCCCGCGTGACAATAAAATGCAGTCCACGCATAGATGAACGTGGACGATGGACGAAGTTTAAGGGATTTATAGCGGTGGCGTCTATTGGATGAACGACGTCAACCGGAAGCTTCAACGTGGTACCGTATACCAGTTCCGCGACAGAGCAACCTAGCTCAGCTTTAGGTGTCGTTCGAAGACCTAATAACACCAGTGGTAAAGTTTCGGTCTAACTAGTTATGTCAAACTATGCCATCAAAGAAGTTTTGCGGTGGCGTCGAAAACGTTCTATTGACCTGTTCACTGTTGGGTGGTACGCAGTTGTCCTTACTCGCTTGGCTCCGAGAGTATTAGTTCATTCTGGAAAAAGCGTCGATTCGAATTGCACTACGCAATCGGTTGTTCTGATGGATGACACACCATAATGCGCAATCCACTGAGCCACAAATTTGTGTGCTACCATTGCTGACCACGAGGCGTACTGCCACAGGCCAACGAGCGTAACAGTTGATACAAGTCAATAAATACTTACATCGACTCGACGGCGGTAGCGGACCGACGGTGTCGATGTGAACGTGATCGAAATGAGCATCAGGGACGGTGAAAATGCGAAGTGGTGCCAGTGTTGACGCTGCACATTTGAATGTTGACAGGGGAGACAATTTCTCACCATGTCCTGCAAGTCTTTTTAGTGATGGCCACACAAAACACGATCAGAAATGATTTTGTGAGTTGCACGAATGCCTGGATGTGTTAGACCATGTAGTGAATCAAATATGACTAGCCGATAGGTCGGTGGAATTACAGCTTGTGTCTTTCCTGTAGAGATGTCACACATCAGAATATCCTAATCATCAGACAGCGGAATAGATCTCACCGGCAAATTGGTTCGTTGAACTCGTTGAAGGAACTGCTTATCCTGACGCTGTGTTGTGGCTAATTCATGGTGATCAATGGGGGAATGCTCAAATAAGGCGTTGATTTCCGCCCGTGATAACACATCTGCTACGGTGTTATTCGCACCGGACAAATGCCTTATATCAGAGGTAACTTTTGTCATGTAACCCAATTGTCTAGTTTCTCGTGGGGAAAGACGATCAGAATCGGAATGCGATGCATACGTCAACGGCTTATGATCGTTGAATACCGTGTATGCACCTCTCTCCAAGTAATATCGGAAATGACTCACTTTGAGGTAAATAGCTGGGAGTTCTGTGCTGAACGTGCCATAGCGTCGCTCAGCAGGCTGTAGTTTCTTAGAGAAAAAAGAAATCGGATACAATTCACCACTTTGTCGTTGTTGTAGCACACCGCCTACTGCTGCATCTGAGGAGTTCACCGTTAACGGTAAAGCGGCCTTTGAGTCTAGGTGCATAAGAAGAGTGACAGTTGCTAGCTGATATTTTAGAGTATTGAATTCCCGCTTAGCTGATTCCGTAAACCTGAATGATTTAGGATCTAATTTGGGTTGTTCGGTAAGTGGCTGCTCGGAAGAGTGAGGAATGAATCTTCTGTAGAAGTTAGCCATGCCTACAAACCTGCGTAACTTTTTGAAGGAATCAGGGATGGGGTAATCAGTGATGACTGTCACTCTGTTAGGTAGGGGTGTAATTCAGGTAGAGGAAACACGGTGACTAAGAAACTCTACCGTATCGACTCTTGGCGGCTTGAATAACTACCCCATTATGCACAAATCTTACAAGAAGTTGCGGCGGATGGCACAAATGTTCGCCATGGTCACGACTTGCAACCAAGACACCGTCAACATAGATGAAGAAGAAATCTAGCTCGCGAATGACCTGATCCATATAGCGTTAAAAGTTTGAGCTATATTGCGAAGACCAAATGGCATTTGCAGGAACTCAAATAAGCCAAAGGGTATGGTGACGGAAGTCTTAGGAAAATCTTGAGGATGGACTGGAATCTGTGGATATGTCCGCACTAAATCGAGGAAGCGAAATCCTGGAGATGCAGAATAGGATAGCTTTCTGGGACGGTGATGGCGTTCAGTCACCGATAATGCCTACACATTCTCCAGATTTGTTTTTCGGGACCAAACGTAGAGGCAATGCCTACGTGCTGCTGGGCGGACGTATTATACCCAACTGTAACATTTGGTAGAATTCGGCCTTTGCTACGACAAGTTTGTCGGGCACTAATCGCCGTGATCGATGGAAAACTGGACTACCTCGTGTCTTTATTCTATGAACGATCTCATGCTTGACATAATCAGGATGGTATCCGGGCTTCCTTATGATGTTGAATTCCTGTAACAGATCCACATACATTGGAATGACTCGAGCCTGAACTAGCTGGGGACTCATAGATATAATAGAACTTTTGAACTCAGCCTGTGCTAGTTGCTTTAGGCCATCAATAATTTGTTAGCGTTTGCGATCTAAGATAGTGCTCCAATGCTGAAAGAAATCGAGGTCTAACATGGCATTTGGCACTTTAGCTACAACACAAATCCAAGGAAATAGCCTACAGAGACCCAGGTTCAGCGTTTCGAACAAACACCCACTACGACATACTGGCAGAAGTTGTGGGAGATACCAGCTGGGAGCTTCCGGGCGATTGTTTCATTGGCAGTGCTTTGTCAAATTTTACTGACAAGTTCATTCATCCGGAGTAGAACCCGAAAACACATGAAAGTAAGGGACTCTGCGTGGCATGTGTATAGAGCGAACCCTAGCCCTGACAACTGGAGTAACTAGGTTGTGCATCGTATTCATTGTACCACACTTGTGCGCGAGGACAAATTACTACATCAGCAGAGTCTAGCGGAAAAGTTTTGTGTTAACAAAAATCTTCTGAACAGACATGTGAACAGCCTCCGGGATGTGAAACGTGGTGTTCCCCTATTAATATCAGCGGATGGAAGTGCTCAAACCGCCAAGGATGCAGCCAAAGTTCTACGGCTAAAATATGCTCCGATTTTCCAACGTGCTCCAAGCATTTGTAACATACCTGTCCCATTCTCCCAGATGCCAGTCTTTACACACGTCACATTTAGTTCAGCGACCATTTTGAGGAAGCTGCTATCGTTGCGCTCCAATAGTTCCCCGGAGTTGCTAAAATTTCCCCGAAAGCAATGCAGGTGGCAGCTACGACGATAGCTGAACCACTAACGAGATTTTTCCAAAGTTGTCTGGACGAACAGCAGATGCCTAATATGTGGAAGCAAGACACCATTACCCCGATTTCCAAAAGTGGTAGCCGTTCAGAGCCAACCAACTATCGCCCAGTGACTCTCCTACCGGTGCTCTCTAAGGTGATGGAATCGATCATAGTTGAGGTTGTAATGGGCTACTTTGAAAGGTCTAACATCATAGCACCGGAGCAACACGGATTCCGTCAGCATCGGTCATGTACTACCAAATTACTGCTTGCCCGACAGTGGGACCGAGATTGATGTCATCTACCTAGACATTTCCAAAGCATTCGACCGCATAGCTCACTGCATCCTTCTCCAAAAACTGCAAGCTTACGGAGTTGGAAACCTTGTGCTTGGATAGATCGGAAACTTTTTCATTCAGCGGCGCCTTCAGGTTCGAGTTCGAGGTTCATTTGCTGATCTAACTGGTGTAGACTGCGGTCGGTGTTGGGGCCACGGTTATTCTTGTTCTTCACTAACGACCTTGCAAGTGCCATCAAGTCAAATTTCCTGCTTTTTGCCGATGACATCAATATATGGAAGGCAATCGACTGTCATAAAGACCATGATATTTTGCAACGAGAAATACTGCGCTTTGAATGGTCAAACGTAAACCTACTCCCGTTTAACAGGGACAAGTGCAAAATCGTGCGTGTCCACCACAAGCCCACATACGCATATAAGCTTGGAGACGATATGCTGAACACGGCTTCACAAGAGCGAGACCTTCAGATAATAATCCAAGACGACCTCGGCTGTTAGGCGCAGTCCTTGCAGGCGTCCAAAACTGCGAACCATGTTGATCTGTTACGGAGGGCGTTCGAGATGTTCGATCCCTCCATATTCCCCAAATGCTCAATGCGTATGTGAGGCCCCATGTAGAGTACGCGATCCAGGCTCGGCAACCCTGGTTAAAATGCGACCTGGTTGCACTGGAGACCGCACAGCGACGGGCAAGGAAAAATGTGAAGGGTTTGTCCAACCTGCAATACCATAGGCAACTGAAAGCTCTGGGAGTGTACAGCTGAAGATATCGTCGTCTACGAGGGGACCTCATCCTGGCGTTCCAGGTTTTAAGAAACCCCGGTCACGCTTGCCGAGACATCTTGAAGCTTAGCTGCAACACAGAATTGAGGGGTCATAAATTGAAACTTGCCACCCAATACAGTCGGCTGGAGTGCCGCCGGAATTACTTTTCATTCGAGTTTGTCAACCGTGGAACGCTCTTTCGACTTTTGTCATTTCAGCGCCCACGCTACCCATTTTTAAAAAGCGACTCGACGATGCTTTACATCATTTACATTACTTGATCTGATTTCTGTTCATTGAGTGACGACAAGACACAGACAAACATTGTGCTCACCAACCTCACGAAATCGGGTTAGACGGATATCTATTTGTTAAGGTGGATAATGTGGTGCGTCCATAGATGTGTTTTTCACTTTGGTAATTTCATTAAACTAACTTTATTTTTTCAAACCATCCCAAGGGACTTGTCAAGCCTTAGCTTTTTTATCCGTATTATACCATTGTTATATAATACACCGTTTTCCAAAAATACGAATGGACGTGCCGTTAACTGCCTGCAAGCTGTATCCCGAACGTTGCTTTAGATCCTCCGGAGGTGCGGGAACCACATTGAGTTGGGAACCAGTGTCCCGCAAGTAAAAGAGGCAACCTGGCTCGCAAATGCCAGATTGCGTCATCACCATTACCAGCTGTCGCCTTCATTTCCATTGATTGGAAATCGACGCGGCTTTCTGCATTCCTGAACCCTATTACAAAACCTTCGGTGATATCAGCAAATGCTACGTGAACAACTAATACTCAGAGTACAAGGTTGATTAGGTCGAGGGACGATGGCAATGGTGGCCAGTTACTCTTTTATGGAACACACGGCTTGAACGAGTGAGTTGTCAGATGCACGGGGCGATAGGGTTGAGATCCTTGGCGCTTGCATCTCCATTATTTTATTTCCAATAATGTTATCCTGACGAACATTAGCCAATCTCTGTTGTACATGCGTAGGGAGCTGTTACATAAATGGCTGCTTATAGATGGGATTCTCTGGAGGATTATCGCCTTCCAGAGCTTGCATGGTCCGCAATATTTGCGTAGTAGTGCGATCGCCATTTGTTCCTCATTACTTAAACGCCGTACTCTCTTGCGCCCACTAAAGCTAAGCTCGCGAACTAACAACTCCCTTAGCTGTTGGTACGTAGGGCTTATCTTCCAGATTTCCTACGTCAGGAGCAATAATTCTGTTGGGAGTCTGGAAATTACATGATGAACCTTCAAGGCCTTTTTATCTATGTGACTAATTTCCATGAATAACTCGGCTTGAAGAAACCAAAGTTGAGGATGTTGTATCCAAAATGTTGGTAAACAACTAGTAGATACGGTGTTAATTTGCTTTTAGGTACTACTGATCTTAGTGCAACCATTTGTTATGGTATTATTATTATTGCAGGGTCTTCATTGCGTCACTAGTTTCGTATTCCGAAATGCTTGTGAATCATTTCAAATCATAACGCACCCTCGATTACCTGGATCAAGATGTAGTAACGATGAGTGTTTTCTTCATGTCTATGAATCTGGCCATACCTCGGAAACTGGTCTACTTGCTACCTGTTGTACTCAGTCTTCAGGCTTGCGCCATTGTTTGCTCCCAAATCGTTTCATTTTCGCCCCTAGGTGTGTGCCTTATCCAGATTTCTCTTTTTACATAGGAGTGATAGGGGGGTTTGAATGGTTTGAGTAGAAATTCCTTGCATTTAGACTCATTCAGACAATCATCACTACGAACGACTTCCTAATCGATTAGACGGCCGTACACTGCTTTTCCGAGCGTGTAATGCCTGTCTGGCTGTCTAGATATGATGAATGGCTACCTTTACTATTTCTCCATTCTTTCGTTTTCTTCCCTTGTCGTGTTATTTTGAGTCACAACCATTGAAACCAACACATCCATGTTCCCGGTTCATAATTGTCTGACTGGGATAATCTGAGTTGCTCTGCCCGTTTTTACCACCTTTCGACTCTGCCCAATTACATGCCTACTCTGAACGGACAACTCATCTGATGGACCTGTCACCCTCATTGACTCTAACAAATTACATTGGGTGTGTTACCATATCCGATCTGACCACCATTGGCATAGGTTAACCCATAGGCTCACCGGCTGCATGAGCTATGTTGCAGGCATAAATGATTGGCGATGTATAATGTTAAACTCATCCAATTTTAATTGGTCAGCGATGTTTCGCACTCTACTTTTCATTAATGAATCTGTGTATTCGCTTCAGTGCGCACCTTGCGTTTAACTAGTTTTCTCACATAACTGATCCCCATAGGTGATGCCTTATATGAGCGGTCCCCTGTGTCTGAGGCTATTCACTCCTATTTTTCAGGATAAGCTATGGTATCTTGGTCCAGAGGCCCTTCACTGAATCCTAGGTTTGAAGCAGTATTTTTTATTTACACGCTGCTCTTCTAGTCGCTGCATTGCTCTCGACATTTAGGAATGATGCTGGTGTCTTCGTTAAAACTTGACTCGTGAGGTCAAACAGGTTTGGAAAGAGGTCACCCCATTCGAGTGGGTTGGTCTGATCACACTTGCCAGTGTTCCGGAACCTCAGCCACCATTTTATCAACTTGGCACCAGTTTTGACTAAACTGGTGACCTCTGTTCGCTCCACCACCTCGCTGTGGAACCGGAATCTCGGATGCACAGAGATGGGTCTCAATACATAGACAGTGCGGTGTGGTTCATATACTAAATTTGCAAGTCACTAGGTGAAACTCACTTGTACTTAACCACATTCCTCAGATTCGGGGGCGCTTTTGACTCAGTAAACCGCCTCGTTTCACTTTACATTTTGTTCCAAAGTGGTACTCCACAAATAGCTTGAGTGTGCTGCGTGCTTTGTACTCAAGTTTTCAGGTCGCCGCAGAGTTTTGCCGAGTTGTCGGTTGCTTTCTCAGTACCAGGTGAAGCCAAGCATTTGCCTCCTTTTCAGTTTTCATCACAGTTTTTTCTTGTGCAATCTGACCATGCAGCTCGCTTCAGCAACACGGAAGTGGACGCCCTAGTCTTCGCGCTCCACATCCGGGGCTAGTATCCCGCTCTGCATACGTAATCGTGATTTCCCAGCTTACATTACAATATCCGTTCTTCCCCTATTATTCAAGAATAATGTACCACGTACCTGAACACAGTAGATACCTATTATTTTAAGGTGATAGCTCAGACTTATCTGATTTATCACTTATAATCCTGGTGCCGAAGTTCCACTGATTTGCTTTATCGCACTGACTGATGAGTTCCGTATCCTGCCTTACGGCTGCTTTAATGAGTAAAGTGTCTTGTTGCAGTGGCCCAACGATTCCCCTGTTTGTTTGAAATATGTGGGTAAAATTATTATAGAATAGTTAGTTTTATTCTCCATCATGGCACACATTTGAGCCGTCCTCCACTTCATGTTGCGCTTGCTACTTCCTGCTGCCAATTCTAGTGTGATCGCATGCTAGCCTGGTGTATTGGCGTCGTCATATCCTTGGATTATCAACAGTACATTTGCTATCTGAACAAATTATCTCAGCGCACACCATCGGTGTTCTTGATTTACCAACAGAGTTGTGGCGATTGTTTACCACTCGCGTCCCGCTTTGGGCTTAACCGTCCTCGTCACTATAGTGTAGACTCAACATCTAGCACCTTGTGTGTAACAGTCTAACTGAACTCTTAGAGTCCAATTATCATTTATTCTAAACACTGGACGGAGTGACTGCTCTCCTTAACGGAACTGCTGTTGCGCTCAATTCTTGTCGACCATTACTAATTAGTTGCAGAGAAGCCCCAGAGGTACAGCTTGCTGACACAGAGTACAACGGTCCCGTGTATCAGCTTAGAAAACGACATCGCGATACTAGCTAGGGAAATCGGACTGGGTGTCATGTACTGCATCTAGGTGGCAAATCGAATGTTGACGCCTTGCACGTGTGGCGCTCACAGATTCAACATGTAGTCAACATTATGCATCGATCACCTAATTGTACCGCAAGATGATAATTTTAGGACACATTATGCACACCAGACGCGGACAAATCGGAGGAATCCCCAGGGTCATCAACCTATCTTCACTGCCTGATATCCTTTCTAATCGATTCTTTGAGTGCGCCATCTCGTGGTGACACACGGAAGAATACTAGCGAGACAGTAGCATGTATGCATAAGTTGCCTAGCAAATCTGTTTGTCAAGTCGTTTGTGCTAGACGATCTGTAGTGCCGTTTGCAAACTTAGTTAAACTCTGTTTTACTGTCGACGTCGTACAGTACTATGTACCCACTCCAGCTTCCTTCTACAAAACGAGCAACCTAATTCCAATTGCTGTGTTGTAATGCTGCCCCGACTCTGTCTGGTGCTCTGTCTACCTCAGCCGAGGGAAACAGTAGACAATACTTGCCAAACCAGAGGGTATTGAGCATAGAGAATGCTTATCTGTGTACGACAAACGCGTCTTCGCCCCCTGCTTTCCAATCCGACTGTGCGTTACTTAGCTGATTAATGCTCACTTATCTGATTACCTACGCGCGGTCTTCAGTAGTTGGCTATTTGCAGCTGCCTCACGACTGCCAACTAGTAACACATGCCATCGATGACGAATTAATTTCGCTGTGTCATATGGCAACCCGTACCGTCGATGGCAGACTGATTTTGACAACTGCCTTCTGCCATATTGTAGAGGGGCCGCTTCCAAGAATGCCTCGGGGGAGCTCTTCGGAGTTAGCTGAGAGCGGATCGAGAAGGACGGCTAGCGACGAGCCTGGGCCCGGAACTACGGAGCGGGAATATGTGGACAGCGCAATAAATCAGACATATACGCCGCTAGCGCAGCCCACAGGACCGACGCCGAGCCGATTGACACAGCCCAGAACAAGCAAGTCGAGAGCTCTCGAACGACTCCTGGCCGATCCAAATCGGGTACAGAGAAGTGGGGATCGAGGCGAAAACAGGAAGGCGGATCTTCCAAGTCCGAGCTCCCGAGGCGAAAGGACTGGCTCGTCTCTAACATCCGTA
>CALYDF020006475.1:0-13377 GCA_944474145.2 Dicrocoelium dendriticum
TTTCCTACCTACTCTTCAGTGCCGAAAATGATAACTGGAAAGGGAATAATACTGTCAATTGAGGCAAACGTGTAAACAAACGAAAGGAAGAAACGAGAATCGCGTCACTACGTCCAAGGCAACCTGAGGCTAATCGATTTTTGTTTTTGAACACAAAGCTTCGGTTTGATCCGGTCTATCGCAACAGCCCCAGGGAAGCTGATGAGACGGGAATTGTTACGCCGCAATAGAACTTTGCACGACGTGCTGAGATCGATCCGATGACCTGAGATCAATAAATACCTGCCGATCAAAGATGGTGGTGGCATGTTGGAATGCGTAACTTAAGCTAAGCATGCTTGTTGAGCTGTCTCACTTAGGAGCCAATTTGGAACGCGTTCCCTCATCCGGGCGCTCAAAGTCATATCGGTTCTACCTATGTAACTAGCTCTGTAGTCACATATGAGGAACACCGGAGTTTGCAGTGAGCGATGAAGTTTCCTACAAATTCGGATAACTAAGTAATAGTTCGTGAGGCAGTCCTTAAGAAATCGAAGCACTGTCTTATGTAGGTATCATTAAAGCTGCCCGCAGTTTAAGTAGGCCAGAACGTGTCTGTTGAGTTGATTCGTTTGCCTTTCGCTACCAGCATCCAAAGAATGATTTAGGCCACAGAGCCCACTGGAATCGAAAGTGTTCAAAAGACGCTTATTTTAGTAAAAAGATTTGCATTTAAAAGACTAGAAGAGAGATTTAAACGCTGCCAATCGACCGACCGAATTAGCTTGTCTAAAGACAAGTGTTAGATCTGGTGAAGGTCAAGCCGGGTGTAGTGCAGTACTGCTCGTCGTTGTTTAAGGCAGCATGTAGTCAAGACAACTATAAAGTCTGGATTAAGCTCTCGTGTGTATACCGTTTTAGTTTCCCGAGTCGAATAGGGATTCCCTATGCTGTATCCAGAAGTCGGTGGGTGGCTACTCATGTGTGCTGGGCATCATACCATTCGACTTGGTGGTCAGAATCCACGAACTGCGGCAGCAATGTCTTCTTCACAGTTTGCTACATGCTGTTGTGATGTCGAGTCATGTAAGACTAGTGCTCTTACTGGGATTCTCCTAGTCTTGTTTCCAATATACCATGCTCATTTGATGCGGTTTTATTTAACATCACCTTGTATGTTCCTGACTTGCAAAGAAGCTTCACTTTCATTGAGGTGCAACTAGCGTTCTGGTCTTGTTTCGCTCCGGCAAGAATCGGGCAGTAATGGAGCTTGCTGTGACCTTGGACAGCATGTAACATTTCCACATGTCCCCGGTGATCAGTCTATGCTACTTCAGTCGGTTGAATATTAATGGATTGTACCCTTTATTCAGATGGGCTACTGACATATTTGAGTTGTGGCGAACTGTTCCACCATCCACCGATCACCGTTGTTTCATGAGTAGATTGATCCAAAACTTGTACTAATACACACGCTTTTCGGCACCGAGTCAAAAATCTTTCTTTTAATTTGTCGAGGTTTTGTTCCGTAACCATAGCCAGCATCGTTTACACTCGTGACACTTTGAAACTGTTGCGTGTTTTCACTCAAATAAACCGGGCAATTTTTCCTGGTCAAGCTAAACAAAACAAAATAAAAAGAATCAGAAGGCGGCAAAGGAATTCTACATGAAGACACCGTGCAGGATGGCAGGTTGCATTTAAAAAGAAACATATCTGAATTATGAGCTTACCTGTTTTATTAAGTGCTAATGTTCGATCGCTACTTGCAAAAGTATAAGACTTCAAAAGTAGAATAATAGGTCTGGAATGTTCTCATTTAGGGCTGCAGAAAACCTGGCTTCATGCTGAGGTTAAAGAAACAGTTTTGAAACTCAACGGATTTCACTATTTACGTGTTGACGGCCAATGTACACAAAGGAACCGCGGATTTGGCGTCATCACTGACATTAACTCTTCTTGTTGCGCGTCGATTAATTCATTTTTCAATACAGTGCGTAACGCATCAGCTGGTTAATCATTAAAATGTAAACCAAAGCTGCTGAACGGTTATCATTCGATTTTATTGGCTAAATTTTATATCATTCCTGGCTGTCCAAATCGCTAATTCAAATAATTTTATGACGAATTTACTGCTGTGCTCCTCGATTACCAGAAACTCTTACTTTGCATAGTTGCCGATGGTTCTAACCGACTTAACATCAGCTTCTTTATGATCCTCGGGCCAAAGAACATTATGCAATCTCCAGCCAGGTTAGACGCAAAACTTGACACGGCATTGGTTAACAACATGAAAGTGTTTTCTGTTTGTTGTCCGGCAAGGCTTAGGAGCTCTGATCATGCCATCACGAAGTTATGACCGGTCATCTATTGCAAAATGCACCATAGAGCATTCACCCGTCGCAAAGAGCAAAAGTGCAGACGGAGACAGTGCCCTCGCTAGAACATTCAGCGACTGCGTGTAACTATTGCCTACACAGATTTTAGTCTATTTTACGGTGCGGACATATCGAAGTATTGTGACCATTTAACTAGTTACTCAAACTTCTGCTATGGGGTAACTACTTTTATCCGTGCCGACTGCAGACT
This sequence comes from Dicrocoelium dendriticum, assembly GCA_944474145.2. Lineage (NCBI taxonomy): Eukaryota > Metazoa > Platyhelminthes > Trematoda > Plagiorchiida > Dicrocoeliidae > Dicrocoelium > Dicrocoelium dendriticum. The sequence continues at coordinate 2,569 of CALYDF020006475.1, forward strand.
TAAAGAAAAGGCCTTTAAACGCCAAGGTGTTAGATCAGTAAACTCTCTATCCATTGCAATAAAGATTGAACTGCGTCGACTCAACAATACCTGCGCCCAAATCATACTTGGAAACAATAACTACGGTGAAATATGGAAAAAGCTGAAACAGTCAAGCTGAGTTAACCGCGAGGTCACACAGTCAACTCCTGAAGTTGGAAAAATTAAGCCTCCATTTTTGTGGCGGGGATAGTACTTCATCCTTTGATATATTCTCTACCGAGTTACAACTAACCTCAAGTAACGCTCTCTCGGTGCACAGTCTAGAAGTACGCAGAAAATTAATCGGGTTGTAGGTGAACAAAGCACCTATTCCGGATACCTTGTCCCCGGTGGTTCTCGCGAATTGTGCAGATTACCTGATAGAGCCCCTCACCGACATCTACACGCTGTGCTTCAGGCAGCACAAGATAGTTGACATTTGGCGTAGCGTCAGTATCACACCAGTGGCAAAGGAAGAATCTTGCAAATATCGACCGATCGCTTGCATGTTGGTTGCTCTTAAGACATTCGAGAGGCTTATTCTTAAATGGATCTCAGCGGACACCCATTTGGATGGCCCACATCAGTTTGTATATCGCAGCTCAAGGTCCACTTTAGACGCGGTAGCACGTGTTTGGTACATTCTGTGCTCTCGTCAGTGCATAGTAAAAACAAATCCATCAACATCTGTTTCCTGGATTTTAGCAACGCTTTCGGTTGTGTTAACCGTAAACTACTCTTGTGCGATCTATTAGGTTCCGGAGTCCACACTTCTGTTGTTCTTCCGTTGAGAGCTTATTTTACCAGCCGTGCCCAGTTTACCAGGTTAATAGGAAAATCTCTTCTTCAAATACCGAAATCTCTTGTGTTCATCAGGGAGCTACTTTGTCCCCATGCTTGTTTTCCACTTACGTTACCTCAATCGCCATCCCTGAAGAAGCCATCTTGCTGACGTGTGCGGACGATGTAATTCTTGGCGTCAATCATCCTAGCATAGAGTCATTGGCCAGGCTACAAACCCTTTTAGACAACCTCACAGCTGAGTCCAAATCCTGTTGCCTACCGTTAAACACCTCAAACTGCAAGAATGGTCTTTCTGTTCAAAGTAAATCGCTACAAGCAAATCCTGACGTAGTGTCCACAACTTTATATTGACGTTGAATGTTTGACCTTTTCCAATTCAGTAAGTACCTGGAAGTGACGATGAGCTGTGAGCTTACTTGGTCCCTTCACATGAACGAAAAATTCGCTAAGGTTAGAAGACTCTCATTCTATGTTACACATCTCTGGTCTTCTTAGGTACCCGATTTTCGATCTAACGTTTTATCACTGTAGGTATGTTACCCTACTGGACCTATTGCTCTCCAGTTATCTTTCCGAGTAAGGACCTCAAAGTAATTGCCAGATTAATGAAGTATCTATCTCGGTGTAGTGGAATTTCAAGGATATAAATTGTCAAAATCACTGTTGTCAGCCATGTCAACTGTACGCTATATGCATCTGAAATAAGCATGGATGTTAGCCATCCATTCCACAGAACTAGTTCCGAATGCTTCTCAACCTCCTCCTTTACCAGACAGAGCTACACTACTACATGCACCAACACAAGGGTCTCTGGTACATCTTTTGTGCCTTTCCTGTCACATTTTTGAACGATAAAATTCAGTCATTCAGTAACAGATTAATAAGTCGATCTAGCGATATTTTCTCCGCCAAATCATATTTTGACGATCGTGGTTTTATATTTCTCTGCATGTAATATTCGTTTTCATTAGTTACCCCATTCCGTGGTGAGTGTGTTAGAGCCGAATATTCACCATACAACAGTGCATAAAGTACATTCTGGACTTCAGTATTCTATGTGTACTGCACTGGGGAATTCCATGTTTTATCAAGGAACTCGTGTTGCAGCAAATCGGATTCTTGTCCTTTGTTCTGGATCAAACTTAGATGATGCTTACTACACATAAACTGTTCTGCGATTTCAGCTGATTGTAGATTTAAACATACTGTCAATACATAATTTGTTGTTCGCGTGGGATCGATACCTAACTTAGGAACTGAATGCGGTCGTATCATTGACACAGATCACCCTCCATCATGTCGCCCGAATGCAAGTGTATTTGAGATGTTGGTTTAATCGTATTTCAATTATTAACGGCAACCTAGGAGGCACGACACTATACCGTGATCACGGAATAGGAAAGACGGTCTGTTAGAAAAGTTGGACACGCAACCAGGGTATTCGTCAAACGCTCGTGCTTGGTTCACTTTAGCCCGGCCATTTTCGCACACACACACTGGAACGTTCGCGGTTAACACTGGAAGAAGTAACGTAAAGAACTATCAGGGAGCTACTATAAAGGTAAGCAGCACTGCAGTTGGAAGGGCAGACAGACTGATCTAGAAACAGCAGTTCGTTACTTTGAACACCCGCACAGTACCACAGTCGATTCCACTAAGCCATGCGGCAACATTGCACACACACTTGTCACTGTTCTATGTCACTTTGGGTTAGACCAATTGAGTTGAGAGAAGACGGGCGATGAAACGGTCGGCAATAGTGTGTGTAAAAAGTAATGGACCGGAGGCGAAAAATTCAAGCAAACGTCTTAAGAATGTGGCAACTCGGATACGGTCCCGGTGAATGGAATGACAGAGGCTGACTTCAGAGTCAAACGAGGCCACAATTGAGACTGTGTGTTGCAATCCAGGATACACGACGGGTGCTTCAAAACCAGACACTCAGGATGGCTAGTGCTTTGTTGAACACAACAGATTAACCTTTGATATTCTTATAGTGTGCACACAACAACTACCTACCGACCGGAATCAGCGTACCTGATGCTAGGTGAAGTGAACAGCGGAGGCGTGGTTCTTCAACTAGGGCGTACTGGTTGATTGGCCTGCTTGTTTGGGAGCGTAAACTGTGTTTATGTTCAGTCGTACAACTTAAATTGAGCAATTAGCAACGCTAGGTTTCTGGCTTCATGAAATTGTTAGATGTGGAACAAACAACAAACAGTGGGTGGGTTTACAAGGATAAAATGAGTTATACTCCAGCCCGGTCAACGCATTTGATACAGAATCAGAAAGTAAGTTGTCACACTAAGTATATCTGAAGCAAGATGTTTACTATAACTGGCAGGGATACAAACACGAATGTTAAAATAAGCTTAGCTATGAAACACCGCTACATAGAGATAACTTCTTTAGCGGCCTAGCCAAGTTGTTTAAGATACCTGCCTTGTGGTAGATGAAAAATTCCTGCTGATTAATATGTCTATAGTGGGCAAACGCGACGAGCACACATCGTAGTATTGCAGCGATGGACAGATGGGGATCGAAAGCGAGAAATGTGGAAAGACATTTTCGATACTATTGTGTGTACCTCAGTCACTTGAATTAATCATGGTTAATTGTGTTTGTGTGTGAAAGTACGCACCCAATGGCGTGGAGCAGCGCAACCCCTCATAATCTACATAAACGTCAACGACCTCTATTCATCATCAACAGCAGTACATCAGCCATTTGAACTGATGCTTCGCTGCCGTACAACGATGAGGAGCTATGAAATAAAGAATAATACGAGGGAGAGAAGGGGGACAAACCGGAATGCCTTAATGCCCTAAGCAAACATTTTGGATCAAGGCGCCTACACCTTGTGTAAACAACATACCGTCACAAACAGCTGGCTACCATGCAAAGATAAGTCGGCATCGGCGAGACAGCTTCCTTGCGGCTTTCACTGCCCCGCGTCATAATAAGCCATTACCCCGCAGATAGCACCAAACACAATCTAAACAGGCAATCCGATTATGAGACGGCAGCAGACGCGCCACTGGTGTCGGTTGCGAGCTATATCCTGTAAAGTCTCGAGCCAAGCACAAGGCGAGTCACGTGGACTCCAGCGCGGAAGACGAGACGGACCAACAGCACCCAGTTTGGTCGTCAGTGACTTCACTTCCCGCTGCCAAGTCAACTTTTGTCCACTTCGAGCCTTGCACCACCCTACACTTGACAGACTAAACAAGGCCTTCCTAGATAAGCGGTGACCAGGCATACGTAGCACGTGCCCAAGCCAATGCAACTTATTCAGTGCTATCTGTTGTTCTAGGGAGCTAGCATGATTATCACAACCCAGGACTCGCCTACGCACACCATCTTTGCGGAAGAGCTGGTGCCATCCGACACCAGCAACGTTTCGCAGACAACGGTGATCAAAGACTTGAAGACGCCTCAGATCTTCAGACCGAAGGGGCCATATCTCACTACCATAGAGCAGAATGGCCCTCACTGTGGACTTGTATACCCGGTCTTTCAGACGGAGGGAAACTCCCTTCTGTCGCCAAAGATGCCGCAGGTTCAAGAAGTTAGCTCTGGCTTTTGCAATGCATGAGCTGACGTTAGTTTCTATGCGATCATCATTGCTGATGCAGCTGCCAATATAAGTGAAATGATCAGCCACATCGAGTTCCTCGTTAGCAAGTGTTAAGGGGTCATCAAGTGGCTGGTTGTCCTGCAGCAACACTTTGCACTTTGAAGGTGCGAAGTGCATACCAAATAATGGAACTACTCTGGACAAGCTATTCAGGGTTGATTTTGCCGCCCCAAAGTTGTCGAAAAGCAATACGATATCGTCCTCATAATCTAGATCAACTAACCTTTCACCAGGGAGCACTTCAACGCCTACATCGTGAGATTCCGCAAGGGAAACGACCCCTATTCGGAGTTATCAATCACTTGCTCCTTTGTGTATAGAGAAAATAACGTCAGTGTTTTAGTGCATTAAGCGGCGGACCACGAAGTTTGTCTCCCAATGTGAGATTCGCGGGTGATAGTAGTAGCTTGGTAAATGAGCTTGTGACCAGAATTTGTGCCCAAGAATAAGATAACTGCATGCCTGAGTGCTATTGCTTTCTGCTATGTAGATACTGTGGTTGTATGCGTGGAACAGCGGAACAACGATGGAACGGCTGCTTGAGGAACACTGAAGTTTGTCATAAGCGACGAAGAACTTTTACCACCAATTCGAGGAAATTAGTCATATATTGTGAAGTGAACCTTCAGAAATCAGAGTACTGTATTATGCAGATTTCTCTAAAGCGGCCTGCAATTTAAACAGCCCAGAAAGTACCTGCACTCAAGAAAGCGTGTCATCATTGATTCGATTCGTCTGCCTGGCACTGATAGCATCCAATGCACATAATAGAAACTTCCAACTAGCTTACACAAAATAAAGAAGAATATCGGTGCAGGTAGTGTGCAGGTAGTTGTTTGAATCGTTTTTTGGACACTATGATAGTAGTATAATCTCCTCAGCAATAAGGGTTTTTATGTATTTTACGCACAGCGTAATTGATTCAACAGGTAGCTGGGTCAGAGAAACAGCGTTTTACATTAACGCAACTAAAAGCAGTTCATCGTTCTTTACTGGAGTGCAACTGTCTTCATTTTGTGTGTGTTTTTTCCCACATTTGCATTGGATGGGAATTGAATGGGTTGTGAACCATTGTAGTGGTTGGATTGGGGTTACAGCTATCTTTCAGGGATGGACATTGCAGCTTAACTCATCCGCATTAACTGCACGTTCCACTACTTGGGGAGGCATCTACAAGGTCTTGCAATAGATATTATTCTCGAGTGTGTTTGGAAGTGTGCACGAAGATTCAACCCATGCCTTATAGAAATAAGGAGCAATTTCACTGAAATGCGGTACTTAATTAGTCATGCTTCTTCCGTGACAACGGTCAGCCATTGGAGGTATGGAGATAACAAAACATCAGCAACGATTAAGATAGACTACAATAAAGAGCAACTATAAGACAAAAAAGTTTAGATAGCTTGACTGCTGATCACAACACCTAGATACACATTTTGGTCGAAGTTATAGTAAATTTCATGGACGCAAGAACTTCCGTTTGTCAGTCTATGTTTTGAGGTAAACACTGTTACATCATGAACTTGTGGTCTTTAAAAGAGCAGCTCCTATCTAGCTTTTCTTACCGTTGACAACAGGATATAACATGACCGTCGGATGATCGGAGCTACCCAACAGCGCATAATATCACAGAAAACAGAGTAAAACTATTAAAATTTACAGGTCCAGAAATACTGCAAGCCTTGTGGAAAATTTGCAACATGCCATAAGCCGAGATTTGTAAGAAAAAGAGTATCATATCTGTTAGATTGGCCAATATACAGAAGGAATAACTGGGGTGGATGATGGAAGTGGCAGTAAGCTGATAGTGAAATACCTCTACTTTAGAGAATGGATAACCGATGAAAAAGTAGATACTACTAAGTAAAATGGAACGGAGTCCATTTAACCATTTTCTCAAACATTACAGTATCAATCGGCTAATGTGTCGTGAATGAAAGAGAAACGGGCTTTTCGTTGACCTGCGCCATCAAAGGATAGCGGAAATGAGAAAGTCCCAATCACGGAGTTCTAATGGAAATGCAATTCGACACCATGCAGTTTCCATGATAGCGTCGTCCACGTGTCTATGGGACCGGTCTTCTGAACTATAATAACGTCGAGCTTATTACATTGAGGACGGTTGATTACTCTTGCAATCTCATTCATTATGCCCAACATTGAGTGATCCGCGTCCACCAGCTGCCATATGCTTCGAGTCGACCTAAGGGTAATACACATTATCAATAGGCGTATAACAGGATTGGTCTCCAATGGCACGTTTTCTTTGTTTGCTACTAATCAATGGATTTGGGTAATAATTCGGCTCCGGGGAATATCTTCAAGATGTTATAATTTGTAAATAATAGCCGGAAATATAAATGATCAAAAGCTTTGCAACTACTGGGAGCTTGGTTGGCCGATTCAGTAGTGCGTTTGTTCGCCGAGCCTCGTAATTTTGCTGTCGGCCGTTCGTCGCTAACAGAGTTGATATTATCAGTGAAGTTGGCTGCAGCTTGATCGCGAAAAGTCGTATCAGGCAATTTCGGGAATTGACACCACCAGTTACTGTGCTGTCCTAATGGGGTTCGAAGGTATCAAGTTTCCTTCACCTTAATTGAGTTTGATTGGATGCAACAATAATTTCCTGACGTAGGGGGTTCTCGAAGTTGTATTATCTTCCACTGACTCTGCCTGTTCCTGGTTTTCACAACTGAACTTGCGAGGGTGTCATGTTCAAACTTCCTACTATTTACCGATGACCTAAAGATATGGTGTACTATTAACGCATTGGAGGATCGCACAGCCCTACAAGATGGTCTGGATAATGTGTACACATGGTCCATCGAGAGCATGCTGCAGTTTAACGCCACCAAGTGCAAAGTTTTCAACACACACCATCAGAGTACCTAAAACTATAAACTAGAGCCTCAAAACCTGCTGTGAGCTTCTCATGGGTGTGATCTTGGCGTGCTAGTGCAAGAAAAACTTGGTTGTTTGAGGCAAAGTGAAAAGGCATCAAAGAAAGCAAACCAGCACATCGGCCTTCTTCACAGATCGTACGGTATTTTCGACGCCTCAGACTTTCTGTAAATGCGGGGCGCGTACGTGAGACCGCACGCGGAAAACGATATGCGAGTGTGGAAAGCCCGGCAGACGTACCAGCTCATCGCGCTAGATACAGCACAGCGCAGGGCGACGAGGAACGTTAGAGATTTACCGAGCTTTCCGTACTCACTCAGGCTGAAAATTCTAAAAGTCTACAGCGGACGTTATCGGCATCTACGAAGTGGTCTCGTGATGGCATATCAGGTCCTAAGAAGCTCTAACCACATATGCCACTCTCTTTTGAAACGCAGCCAAAACACATCTTTAATTGGTCATCAGTTTAAATTGGCCATGCAGTACAGCTGACGGGAATGTCGACGAAACGGGTTTTCTTTCTCCGAGTGCCACAACCCTGGAACGCCCTTCCGGCGTATGTAATTGATGTCTCTAGCTTATCTCTATTCAAAACTCTCCTTGACTATATATTGACATATTTCTACTACAGGACCTAGCCCATAATCATAAGCTGATGGCTTTACTGTAGAACAAACAGTGAACGGTTTCGTAATCCTCCTTAACTCCAGGCAGGAATATTCACACATATGCTAATGCAAATCCATCGGTGAGTCATGTATCGCGCGCGTTGTTTTACTGACACTGTGTTTCATGTTCTATTCTACGGGACATGTCAAACATTTGCTTTTATGTCAAATATAAACATTTCTAGATAAGCCACGGGGCCTTCGAATTGGAAGTTGCCGCTCTCCCCCAAAACATCCTATTTTGCGTTATCTACTGTCAACGTGTCAAGTTTGTATGCTTATGTTGACGAATTCTTTGGCTGAGCAATTTCAACGTCACTGAGCCGCTCAACTCCAACAATTCATTAAAAAGGCATCCGAGACACCGCGCATAACTCGCAGTCTGCTTCCTTTATCCAAACGAAACGAGCTATCAGCAAAGGTTTTAACAAATTTGGCCTCATCAACTGTACGAGGAATCTTATAAGTCCTTCTATCAATATGCGGTCGATGTTCAAAGATGCGGGACTGATTACTTCGGTGACATCTGTGCAATCTTTACCTATTCTCTTTTTAAAATTGTAACAGTCTCATATTTACTGATGCTGTTTTTCACATTTGTGGTCGATAATGTAAAATACTGAGAATGCATCCATCCAGCTGTAAAAAGCTATCCTTGACATGACATGACTTGACTTGACTACATATGTTAATTGCCCCATTGCGAGCAGTAGTTTGGTGACCGGTACGGTTTGGTGCGGTTTACGTACTTTTTGGCCCCATTGAGCTATACTGGGTGGTGCCCCCGGGCCCCTTAAGAGCTACTGCTACCAGGTTTGTCAATGGTTTGAAATCAGACACACTCCTTCTCCCGGTCCTCCAGGTTAGCCTTTGAAACGGGATGGCGCAAGTTCTGTAAAACAAAATAATTGCCACCTACCCGCTGTCTTGCGGACCGGCTTTTGAGCCAAAGGGTTTAGTTGAGGACCCTACTCATCCTCTTGTCTAGGTCTGGGCACCCTGACAACATTTGGCCCAGACAAAACCATGACAATTTCTCCAAACTCTAAGCATATCCTGCATCGACCGTCACACAGATTATCAAGGTTCGCCTTATCTGCTGCATACAGCAGGGCAGATAAGTGAAAACATGCAACTGCTGGCTCCTCCCTTCTTTCTTTTCCACCTGTCTCTCTTACTCCCCTCCCAACCCCATTCCTAACCTTTCTTCTATAGTTCACAGCCTAATTGACAGCAGCCATAATGCCGCTGGAGTCGAAGCATCTGAAGCTACCTTCTCCCACCACCCACTAGACGCCCATCGGCAACAGTCCCTTATAGGCCACGCTTTCCCGTCTCCCTGGCGGCATTCAACATTCGCACTCTGAGACAAATAGGTAAACAGGCTGCACCCGCACGCACGTTACACATGCTGTGTAGTGATGTGTGTTGCGTATCCTAAACTACGATCCAAGACTCACATGGGGTTGTTGAGTTAAATACATCCGGATTGTTTGCTCACTATTGATTGCACTCTCCGTAGACACTGATGCGACAGCCTCTGGCCAAGCTGTGGTAGGTATCGCACTCAGATCCTGGGCTCAGTCAATGGTGGTGGACTGGATTCCAGTGAACAGTCGTTTGCGTGCCGCCCGTTTAACGACATTGACCAAGGTTGATTCACGAAGTAGTACAAGGCGCTGTTTGTTCGTGGTTTCCGCTTACGCTCCAACCGATAGTAGTTCTGATGTTGCCAAGAACATATTCTATCACAAACTGAACACGGTACAACGCAGTGTTACCAGTTCTGATATCTTTATACTTGCAAGGGATATAAATGCACAAGTAGGTCGTCTGGGCTCTGCAGAAGCTCAGCTAGGTGGTAACTAGAGTCTTAACTCTGACCGTACGGACAACGGTGAGCGTCTTTTACAACTGTGTGCGGGGCACCAGATGTTTCTTATTAACAATGCTTTCAGACACATTGGGCGCCGAAGTGCCACTTGGCGTCCACTTGTAGCTGGCCAGCCATGGACCCAAACTTCTCACATTCCCAGAAGTTACAGGTGGCGTGCTTTCATCCTGGATTGTCGCTCGTACTGGAGTACTTGTGTCTACTCTGATCATGACTTGGTACGCTGTCGATTTTCCTTTAACTTTACCGGGAGCCGCACTAAGCGTCTTTCCCGATTGGCAGGTTGGAAGCTGTCTCAGCCTTCCGTCAGACAAGCCTACCAATCTGCACTGCGCGCCGAACATTCGCTATCTTGTCCTAATGACAATGAGCTTCAGTGGAATGGGATCTCGCTTGCCATGCATAACGCAGGAGCATCTGTTTGTATCACTATCAATCTTCATCGCACCAGTCACGGGATCTCTGAGACGTCGATGAACCTGCTGGAACCCAGAAGCAATCCACTGGCTGTCACTGAGCACAATATGACCAGGCGGACTAATAGGCGCGAACTGAAGCGCAGCCTGTGTGCTGGCAAAGAAGCGTGGTGGACCACTCGGGCTAAGGAAATGGAGGAGGCGACAGCAGTAGGGAATTATCTCAAACTCTTCCAGGTCACCCGCACCACTGGTCTAAAGAAACCAGGCGTCAGTTAAACAATCAGATACAGCGCGGGTACTCTGATTCACAATAAGGTGCGCCGCACGGTTGGTTGGGCGGAACACTTTCAAGATCAACTCAGTTGACCCCTGCTTCCGGACCTTTTCCTATTCAGATGACGCAGGATGAGTCATAGAGAGTTTGTTTAGAGCCTCCATCGGAAGCCGAGTTCCGAAACTTGAGCA
>CALYDF020006476.1:0-13369 GCA_944474145.2 Dicrocoelium dendriticum
TGTTTTCTTTGTTTAGTACCCTCCGAATTGCCTCCGAAGTGCTTCCCTTGTACGGAATTCCTACCGTCCATATCCATTCAATTATGGGTCTTGACCGCCGGTTCAGCACTTTATGTAATTAGCGTTTGACTAGCCGCCGTAGGTGACCACTTTCTAATAGTTTGCTCATTGCTACTTTCCGCGCAGCCTTTTTGTCCTCCTCCATCATGTACAGGGTTTGTGCCCTGTAGAACAGCGCTGAGGATAACCCAGCGAAAACCTGTTTCGGATGACCCGAAGTGTAGGGGTGTACGTCGTCAGTGTCTGTCGGCTTGCAATATATGGTCGTCCTTAAATTTCGCACACTCCTGTGAACCAGACAATCGAGAAATGGTATTGTACCGCTACACGTTTCCAACTCAATTGTAAACTGCATACCCTCATCAATGGATTTGCATTGATCAAGCAATTCTTCCTTCTTATCCAGTTTAACAAGTACAAAGGCTTCGTCTACATAACGCCACCAAACTTTTGGTGAGTTAATGATCTTTGTTAACGCCCTGTTCTCGAAGTCTACCATATACAAGTTCGCCAATACATGGGATGTTGGCGACCCCCTGGTGAGACCTTGTTCTGGACTGTACAGCTTCGACTGAAAAACGAAGTAAGACATGTTAAGACACACTATCATACCCTCGATTATCTGTTTAATCCTAGGTTTCGTCCAATCACTCAGAGTGCCGTCTTCATTTAGACAACGTCTTGCTATTCCTATCTTTTCTTCTTTGGGTACATTGGGGAAAAGTGGTTCGACATCGATGCTAAGCATTATATATATATATATATATATATATATATATATCAGTCTTGAAAAAACGCTTTGCACTTGGATGGTGAAAAGTGCATGCCATACTTCGACGCTTCAATCGCCAGGCGGTTAAGTGCAAGTTGCACTGCCTGCAGACCGTCACCCGACAAGACGATATCATCAGCGTAATCCAAACCAACCACCCGATTACCTTGGAGGAGCTCAACGCCAGCATTCAACAAGTCTTCTAGAGCATTTTTGAGGACATCCTCCATGGCAAAGTTGCAAAGGAATGGAGAGATGGGGCATCCTTGTATAACCCCACTGGGGACAACAAAGGAAGGCGAAAGCTTGCCAAAAGCTCTAACTCTACCCGACGTCAGAATACACAGAGCACGCAGAATGAAAACGAACTTCCCGGGAGTAATACTCCTCAACAGACAGTGCCACAATGCAGCCCTGTCGACAGAATCGAAGGCAGCACGGACATTCAGGAACATAATAATCGTCGGTTTTTGCTACACATGGCGGAGCTCGAGAATCTGGCGGAGTGTGAAAATCTAATCGATGTAGCCGCGACCAGGGCGGAACCCAGCCTGTTCTTCTCGCTGTACTGATTCACGCGTTGGGGATAACCTGCGAAGAATGATGGACACCAGAATCTTGCAAACGACGGGAACCAAAATTATGCCCCTGTAATTGGAGCACTTTGTGCGCAGGTCCTTTTTGAAGATGGGAACGACTACCGACTCATTCCAGGATGATGCAACCTCCTCTTTTGCCCAGACTTCTATGAACAAAGCGGCGAGTTCTCGAACCAGCGAAGAGCCCCATCTTTAAATGGATCAGGAGGTAGAACATCAAGGCCGAGTGCCTTATAACGCTTTAAGCAACAGAGTTCCCACCAAATTTCCTGGTGAGCGGGAGGATCAGTGGGGATAGTCCACTCATCACCAGTGAGTTCCTTGGGAAACAAATGGAGCTGGCGGCCAGGAAAACTGTGAGCGAAAATGTTCGGCCCATCGCTCCAACTGTCGTTGAAGATTAGTGATTTAGGAGCCATCATCTTCGCAGATTGTTTCGCTTACTCCTTCGGTGACTCGGATGAGGTGGAACAATTTTCTGGTATTACCAGAGAGATTAGCAGGTTCAAGCTCTCTAGCATGTTCACACCTCCAGGTCTCACGGTCCTTCTGTAAGCTCCTACGCAACGTTCGATCCATGGATCGCCGTTTCTCACTACAGCTGGTGTCGGCTGGAATCAAGCGGCGTATGTCCATCAGCAACAAGGAGGCAGTGGTGATCCAGCTTTTCGGCGAGTGACAGGCAATACCACAACTGACAGTACTGGCAGAAATTAAAGCCTCTTTGATGCGCATCCATTGCGAATTGAGACTATCGTCAGAGGATGAAGCAAGTAGTGTTGACAGAGAAGCTTGGTACTTGGCTAACGTCACAGATTTTCGACGATTGGTCGATAGTGCGTATCTCTGGAAGATCCTCCGAAACGCATGTAAATTTTCGCGCCAACCAGTGCGTGATCGGAGTCCAGACAAGTTGACCAGTGTGATCAGCAATCTGTTACGCTTCCGCGCCATCTGTAGCTTATTCCTATGTGGTCAAGCTGGGACCATTCTTGTGTTTGAGACGACGGACGCGGGTAGCAGTCTGTCTTTTTGAATGACGAAAACTTGTACACGGAAGAAACAAGCGATGGGCAGAACAGAGAGTCAGTCTGTCTCCATTGTCTGATCGGCTGCTACCGGGGCCAAAATTACCCCCAAGATGGTGCTCGCTTGGTGGCAGGCGGCCCACTCGTGCGTTAAAACCTCCGGCAAGAATGACAATATCAAATTTTTTAACGGAACGCAGAAGCTAATGTAGCCGTTGATAAAAGCAATTCTTGACTGCATCCGGGCTGCAGTGTGTAGGAACGTAGGCGGAGATGACAAACAAGGCGCACGTAACATGTCGGAGCTTACTTAACTTACATGAACCTCGTAGTCTGACTGCACATTGCCTACTGTTGGCTGGGATCCAGTCAAGCAAAGTGACCTGTCACTCAATGCAACCCCGACACCAGCTTAGCAAGAAGCGGCGACCTCTGGGTCTCCGGAAAGACGCAAATGGTATTTGACGTCAGGGTTTGACGGAGATGTCACAAGAGTGCGGGCCAGACAAGCTTGCCGTCCGATCTGCATCAGAGTGCGCACATTGAACGCTGCAAGGTCGAATGGAGAACCAGGACGAAAGAATGCTTGGGCTTCGGTTGATTATGAGGATGTTGTGATCACCGGGCAACAAACACCAAACGTTTGGCTCAGAACTCTGGCAGATGCGACCAGTGTGCTGTTGTTCATGGTGACCGGGGAAGACATAGGTGCAGTTGAGGAACTGGATGTGGGACGATCTGTGAGCGGATATTGAGCAGCAGAGACAGTAAAGCCAGTAGACATGGCAAGACGGAAGGCAGTAGTGTGATCTATCCATGATTCGTCAGTGGGCGTGCTACTACAAGGTTGCCCAGGCCGAAGTAGAGAGTTGTCTTAGGGGGCCCCACCGCGAGCCGTTGATCCAGGATCTGACCTACAAGGCAGCAGGGCGATATGAGAGTATCGCAACCCGTTGGGAGCCGGTGACCAAACAAGTGGTTCATACGCTTTTAGGACCGCATAGAACCAGGGGTCCAACGCACCCTTGAATTACGATGGCGCTCAGAAAGAGTTAAAAGCCAGTGACTTCATTTAGTGGCGAGTCACATCCACAACGTCACAGTATTGTTAAACGGTAATGTGGCTTTTATAGGGAGAACGCTTGCCCGGCGAATACCCACCACGTCCTGTAACACGGTCACCGAACCATTCGCTGGAACGGGATAATTCCGAACTACCCAGCTGGCACCACGAGGAGGTTGTTCGGCAACCCAGCCGAAGCTTATTATCAACTCATCTGACTCAGTTTTGAGACTTGCTATCTTTTGAGCGAACTCATAAGTTTTTCATGAATGTACTTGTTCGCCCTGTTAGAGGCTGCAATAGCCTTGCTAAATATCTATCCAGTTCATGGGTCGGAGCCTACACTGTCGACTGTGGGCCGTACGGGAACTACGGGTTTGTAAACTTTTGACAAGCCATAAACCCTCGGAGGTAAAGTCGATTTTGGGTATAGACTTTACCATTTGCCTGCCCCTAAATCGTCCTTCACGGTTCCTAAATAGTTACCAACCTCCGTTTTACTCTTGTTCATTACTGACGTCACGGTCTTATCAACAAATACTCTATATGGACCCGTTTCCAAATGTTGTCCCATTTTTTTCCAAATATTCCAACCCATTCATTACAACTAGGGTTTTCTCCTTCTCAGCCTTTGTAAGTATAATGTATAATGTATAATGTTGTGATCTTCCTTCAAGGAATTTAATGCGATACCTTCAGTTTGCAGAAGATTTGGCTCATCCGGTTGCTGAAACTTAATGATATTTACAAACTGTGCTCGAATATTCTCTGCCTGTGCAGCGGGCAACTTTGTCACCGCGTTCTCAACGCCTGAGATAATCTCTTCCGCATTATTCTTAGGTTTATTGATGGCAAATGTCCGACCTTTCTCCGACAATGTACATTCCGTTTCATTCAAAACCCTATCTGACATATGAACTATATTACAATAGCTACCAGTAGACCCGGACCTGTCAGCACGACCGGTAGCATTAGGGTGCACAGACATTAAACGCTCAAACTTACGCATTTGTTTTTTCTTTGAATCCTGCCCTTTTTCAATTTGACGTCTGAAGCCTTATTGCAAATTCGGTTGTAATCGAGAGGCGTTATGGCAGTCTGTAGATCCAAGCTCATCCGACTCGCGTCCATGCGGATCTCGCTTAAACACTTGGTCACTAGGTAAATCCGCTGTCTTAGAAAGACCTCGGAAGCATTAAATGTAATACTTGCATAGGTGTACGTACTGTCCGGACGTTTCACTTTGAAACATTTGGGGATCAGCTTGGTCTTACGACATCTCATGTTTAAAACGCGATGGTTCTCCATGTTTGCTTCAAGGCCCTCCAATCGAACGAATTCGCTTGACAGTTTTCGAACACAGGCTTCGTACTTTGTTTCAAATTCTCTGAAGACGCTTGGAACCGATCGAGTAGTCATGGGTTCAGAGAGGTTTGGAAACAATCGGTTGATATACTAGTTTGGTAACGTTTCACCCTTGCCACAAGGGCTTCGTCAGACCAGGTGAATCAGTATGCAATTGGAGTGAGTTCCATTATGGCGCTGATGCCGGCACAACATTTTTTTTCTTGGTTCCACAAGAATTAAGCCATGTCCCGGGTTGATTTCGCCAACGTTCCAGCGGAAAAGCAGATTCGACTAATGCTGCGGAAGCCGGGTGCTGCCGAACACGATAAGTTCACCACTTATACCTTATCTAAAAAGAGTACCGATTTTTCATTCGATGAAGTGGTCGCAGTCCTGTTGCAAATATTCGGAGAGCAGACATCTTGATTCAACATCCGGTACAACTGTCTGACAATAACAACAAAAGAAGATGAAGACCGCGTTGACTATTCCAACCGTGTGAATCGCAAGTGCGAACGACCACAACTACACAAGATGACAAGTGGTCAGTTTAAATGTCTCGTATACGTTTGTGGCCTACAGCCATCCAAAGACGCTGACATTCGAACAAAAATACTGAACAAAATTGAGCAGAATTCGGATGTCACATTGCAGCATGTGACCGGTAAGTGCCGACGCATGATGAATTTGAAGCATGATACCGTAGTGAATCAACAGTTGTCCAACCAGAACGATCAAGATTTTGTCTGTGCAGTCAGCCGTACTCCCAAAAAAGAAGCTCCCCACATGATTTCACCGCATTCTAAACCTCCCTTTGCATGTTGGTTTTGTAGAGAATGGCATTTTGCCTGCGAGTGCCCATTCAAAACTCACACTTGCAACTGTTGCGGCAGAAAAGGGCATAAGGAGTCATGTTGCCTGGCGAGTCGTCCAATTTTGACCAAGAAGATGCGTAACAATGCCAGGTCGTTCCAGCATCCCAATTTGACCAGATCTATCACCGCAACTTTCAAGGTCGACGGCGCCAGCAAGCGCAAATACACAATTGTGAAAATCAACGGCTTCCAATTTAAGTTAGAAATTGACACAGCTTCAAATATCACCCTGATATGCATGCTGCGGCGACCGATACTCATACAAATGAGCCACACTGCACGGAATGCTTCAGGATGTACGTTACAATTGCTTAGTGAACTGAATTGTCAGGCAAACTTCCGCGATAAACAAATCCAGACGACACGTTTTGTGACAGACCATCCGGGGTTAGATTTGTTAAGGCTCGACTGGACGGATGAACTGAAACTGCTTGATCAATCAGTGAACAGTGTATGTCGGCCACCGCAAGTCAATCTGCTGTCGCCAGCGTCGACATCAAGCCCGATGTTTCAAAGTCAAATTACCGAGATAAACCGACGTCACGATGCATTGTTTCAACCTGGTCTCGAAAGCAGTAACATAGCTACTGCCGCGTTGGACCTTAAATCTGACGCCAAGTCAGCCTTAAGACCAAGACGCCCGGTGCCCTACGCAGCCCATTCATTAGTGCATGCCGAGTTAAACCGACTACAGTCTGAAGGGATAATCGAACGAGTTCATTATTCCGAATGGGCAGCACCTATCGTGGTGGTAAATAAAGGAAACGGTAAAGTCCGTATTTGTGCTGATTTCTCGACAGCTTTAAATTCTGTGTTGGAAGATCATCAGTATCCCCTGCCGGTACCAGAACACTTGTTCAGCAAACTCAATGGGGGAAAATGTTTCTCAAAACTTGAGCTAGCTGATGCGTATCTGCAAATCATAGTTGTCCATCACTGCAGAACATTACTGACAGTAAATACCCACCTCGGACTTTTTCAGTACAACCGGCTGCCGTTCGGAGGGAAAACCGCACCGGCCATTCTTCAACAATCCATGCATACCCTGCTGAGCGATATCCCAAATACTGCAGTATACCTGGACGATGCGTTGATTATGGGCTCAGATCCGCAAGACCTGATACAGACACTGGAGAGAGTACTTTTGCGTCTCGAAGAAGCTGGATTCCGAGTACGGGCTAAAAAACGGGAGTTCTTATTAGAAAGTGTCAAATTGCTTGAGTTTATCATCGACAAACATGGCCGGCGCCCGGATCCCGCCAATATTAATGCCACCAAAGAGATGGGGCCCCCAGAATACATTTCAGAGCTCCGCTCGTTCCTTTGACTCTTTAGCCATTATAGTGCTTTCCTACTAAGCCTTCACCAAACCAGAGGTCCGCTGAACCAGCTACTGACAAAACACAAGGGTTGGAAATGGACGAAGCACTGCCAGCAGTCTTTTGATGCAATCAAACCAGCCCTTGCTTCTGATCTACTCTTGACTCACTTCAGTCCGAATTTCAAAATTGTCCTTGCTACGGATGCTTCCAATTATGGTGTCGGTGCAGTTATCTTCCACGTTTTTCCGCATGGAGGAGAGAAGGCTATCGCGCACGCAGCACGGTCACTAACGGCAGCTGAAAAGTACTGCAGCGAGCTAGAGAAGGAAGCGCTCGCGATCGTTTTCGCAATGAAACGGTTCCATAAGATCCTGTATGGCAGATATTTCACATTCCTGACTGATCACAAGCCACTTCTGTCGACTTTCGGGTTAAAGGAAGGACTTCCAGTTTTTACGGAAAACCGATTGCAACGATGGGCGGCCATACCATTGGCGTACGACTTCAGTATACAGTATAAACCTACGTAACTAATCGGTCAAGCGGATGCCCTCTCTCGTCTCATCATTTCACCCCCAAAGGAGAACGATGATTGTGTGATTGCAGCTATCAGTTTCCAATCCTGGCTGATAACGTGAGAAGACTACCAGTAACAGTCGATACCATTCGTAAGGAGACATCACGGGACAGAATCTTGGAGAAAGCGATGCAATGGGTACGAACATGCTGGCCAACTGGAGGCATGCCTATGTAGTTGCGACCGTTATACAATCTATGTGGATCCATGTCAGACGTGGACAATTGTCTGATGTTTAGAGATAGAGTAGTGGTACCAAAGAAATTACAGGCAAATATTACAGCAGTTTTACACGGGGCATCCTGGTACCAGCTGCATGAAAGCTTTGGCACGCAGTTTTGTTTACTGGCCAGAAATGGATTCGGAACTTGAACAATTTTGCCAACAGTGTGAATCTTGTCAACTCACAGCGAAGGTCCCTCCCAAGTGTCAGTTGCAGCTTTGGCCTAAAACAGGGAAACCGTGTCAACGAATGCACTTAGACTCTGCAAGACCAATTAATGGCCAATCCTATCTCGTTTTAGTCGATTCATTCACCAAGTGGCCTGATGTGATTCCGGTAAACAATCCGACTGCCCAGCACACTGTCAACGAGCTGGAGAAGCTGTTCCGATATTTCGGCCTGCCAGAGATGTTAGTGACAGGCAAGGGAACACAATTCACCTCAACTTCTTTCCGCGACTGGTGCAAGGAAAAGGGCATTCAGCAGATGTTCTCACCACCATATCATCTGCAATCAAACGGACAGGCGGAAAGGTTCGTGGATACGCTCAACCGTGCACTCTGTAAAGCAGAGCAACGAAGGGCTTTACATGATGCAATTCAATCTTTCCTATGCATGTATTTGGAACGCTCCGAAACCGAAGTCCCCTGATGGGAAATCCTTCACAGAAGTACCATTTGGAAGAAAGATTCGGACGTTGCTCGATAATATTTTACCAAGGAGAATAGAAAAGCACGGCAATAGTCACCTGGAGGAAGATCTCAGTCAGGCTCCGTAACTTCAATGTTGGTGACATGGTTTACGGCCGGGATTTTCGAAGGCCGAAGAGGTGGTCGAGCAGAACTGTCATCGTCAGAAAGAGCAGAGTTATCTACGAGAAAATGGTGGGACCTGAGAGGTGGATTAGGCACATCAATCAGTTGAGACCGATGAGACCGATCGACACCCGATGAGACACAACAAATGTTGCAAATCTCAGATGCACAACGCAGGCCGGCTCGGAAACGGAGAAGACCGCAATGGCTGCACATCGATCCCCTGGCGGAAAGCTACAAATAAACTCAGGTTCCAAGGGTTTGCAAGCTGACTCAGTTCGGAAAGGGCGGTGACAGGTGGGCGAGAAAGCTGATTGTCAATGCGCGCGCGTTCGCCACAAAGCGTGCTTGGGACAGACTCCTCGAGCGTGTTGCCACAGCCCAGCCGAAAGCTGATGAAATCGCGCGTCAGACATCATGTACGTTGCCATGCTCCGGGTAGGCGGATGAAGACTGGCGTGCCTGAGCAAGACGGTGAACTGGCCAGACGGAGCGGACAGGTAAGTGTAGAGCATGGGCGTACGAGGAAGACAGGTAATCAAATCCGCCAGGCGGTGTTTAGAGGATTGGTGAGACCGACCTACAAATATGAGCGTTCCCAGTTCTAATACAACTCTGGTCGGCTGATTCTTCTGTTTTCCTTCCTGTCGGGTTGGCCAAAGCGTCAAGCAGAGCAGGTCTAAGGGCACAGATTTACCAGCCGGCGTAAATCAACCGGTCGATTGCGAGTACAGCGTTATAACAAAGTGTCGCTAGGTATAGCAAAACGTTGTCTAAATGAAGACGGCACTCTGAGTGATGGGACGAAACTTACGTAGAACTTGTCCCCAGAGTACCTGAGGGTTCTTATTTAGATGAGTTTACTGTGGTGGAAACGCAAGTCCTTAAACTGCTGCAAGTACTGAACCCTTCCAAAGCAGCTGGACCTGATTCAATTCACTCGAAGATTCTGCATGAGTTGGCGGGGGAACTAAGTGGACCGCTGACGATGGTGCTTCAGAAGTCACTTGACAGCTGTACATTACCTTCTAAATGGAAGGAGACTGTCATCTGTCCTATCTTCATAAATGGCGACAGTAGTCTGTCAGCCAATTATTGGCCAGTCAGTCTGACTAGCGTCGTGCTCAAACTGCTTGAAAAGCTGGTGAGAGATTCATTGGAATGTCACCTGAATAGATTTAATCTACTCAGTAGTGCACAAAACCTGGATTCCGGAAGGGGTTTTCGTGTTTGACGAATTTGTTGGTTGCTCGTAAAGCTTGGGCCGAGGCCATGAACAATGGCCACGTAGTTGATGTGCTTTTCGTAGACTTCTCGAAAACATTTGTTAAGGTACCTCACTTGAGGCTATCACAAAAGTTGAGCTCCTACGACGTATCTGGCCGCGCCCTTCACTGGGTATCTGCGTTCTTGCAGGGAAGAGAGCAGTGTGTACGTGTGGGTCGCAGCTTATCCTTTAGGCAAGCGGTCCTTAGCGGTGCCCCACAGGGCTCGGTCCTTGGACCGATGCTGTTCTCCATCTGTGTAAATGATCTCCCTGGGGAGGTTGGGCATCATCCCTATTGTTTGCTGATAACCTTAAACTATGGAATGTTGTAAATGTTTCTGGGGATTCTGATGTCATACAGCATGCACAGGACAGACTCTGGGACTGGTCTACTTTGTGGCTACTGCCCATAAATCAGGCTGTGTTCCGTTCTTCGTATAGGAGCAACTTTCCCACCTTCGAGCTACGTACTCGGTAGGGTCGAACTCCCCCTTGTCTCCAACCGGGTAGACCTAGACGTCGTCCATTCCTCGTCTTTGTATTATGGTGACAAGTGGAAGAAGGCCGCTAGTAGGGGTTTCAGAATGTTGTGGTTAATACGCCGTTCTTTCGGGGTCTTAACTGCCGACATATTTGTGAAGCTGTTCTCAGTTTTCGTCCGGCCCCATCTAGAATACTGCGTCCAGGCTTGCCCGCCCTGCCTTGTTCGGGACAAAATGGAGCTCGAGAGGGTTTTGAGAGCAGGTCCCAAATTGGTCGAGGGGTTACGGGATCAATCTTACCCTGAGCGTCTACTTAGTTTGGGTATGTGTTCAATGCACTACCGACGGTTTCGAGGAGACCTAATCCTTACTTACCGCATTTTCACAGGGAAGGTTGGACTGGACTTGAGCTGGCTATTTAGCCCGCCTAGGTTGCCTTGTCTTCGCGGTCATTCCATGAAGCTACGCAAGCCGTGTTCTGACCGGATCAGGGCGGAATCTCTGTTATCGCGTAGCGTTATCGAGCGCTGGAACTCGCTTCCAGAAAGTGTAGTCAGTGAACCTACGGTTAAGGGTTTCGAGCGTCAGTTAGACGCTCTTGGGTGGCAACACGAAACCTTTCACTTCTCCTGACCATATCCATCTTCAAATTTTTAGTTCTTATTCTGTCATTCTCTTCACTTTTTGGTATTATCCTACATTTTAATGACTTTCATTCCCCTTTATCTTCCATTTACTTTCTACTTATTTCTTGCTTCACGTAACCTACACAGAGCGGACTGCTAGTGCAGGGAACGTGGGCAGTAATTGGTTGATCAGGGTGTGTTTCGGGTGTTTCGTTTCAGATCTATCAAGACATAGCACCTTATCATTTCCTGGCTCAACGATTTGCTCAAGAAGGAACACTCAAGGGATTTTCCTATCGTTTCAGTCCATCTGAAGCAGAATCTGAATGTCTTACTTCGTTTTTCAGTCGAAGCTGTACAGTCCAGAACAAGGTCTCACCAGGGGGTATCGCCAACATCCCATGTATTGGCGAACTTGTATATGGTAGACTTCGAGAACAGGGCGTTAACAAAGATCATTAACTCACCAAAAGTTTGGTGGCGTTATGTAGACGAAGCCTTTGTACTTGATAAACGGGATAAGAAGGACGAGTTGCTTGATCACTTAAACTCCATTGATGAGAGGATGCAGTTTACGATTGAGTTGGAATCGTGTAGCGGTACAATACCATTTCTTAACTGCCTGGTTCACAGGAATGAGGGAAATTTAAAGACGACAATATATCGCAAGTCGACAGACACTGACGACGTACACCCCTACACTTCGGTTCATCCGAAACAAGTTTTCGCTGGGTTATCCTCAGCGCTGTTCTACAGGGCACAAACCCTGTACATGATGGAGGAGGACAAAAAGGCTGCGCGGAAAGTGGCAATGAGCAAACTATTAGAAAGTGGTCACCTACGGCGGCTAGTCAAACGCCAATTACATAAAGTGCTGAACCGGCGGTCAAGACCCATAATTGAATGGATATGGACGGTAGGAATACCGTACAAGGGAAGCACTTCGGAGGCAATTCGGAGGGTACTAAACAAAGAAAACATAAGGGTGATGTTTCAGCGAGGTCGAACGCTACATACGGCGTTGGTACACCTGAAGGACCCTCTTCCGAAGAATAGGATGACTAATCGTGTTCATAAAATTAAATGTACGGACTGTGCACATGTGCACATAGGCCAAACAGCGAGCAAATTACGCACACGAATTTCAGAACACAGGAGGCGCATTTCAAGACCACCAAGAAACGAGTTTGAATACCAGGCAATAGTAAGAGACTCGGCCGTGGCTGTGCATGCATTAGACACGGGTCACCAGATAGACTTGGAAAACGTAGAGGTCATTAGGAGGGGTATACGATCAACACCTCAACGGTTGATTGCCGAGGCGGTGGAAATTGCCAAATCTGACAACTGCGTGAATAGAATGGAGAGGGTAGAACTCTCTAATGCGTGGCGAACTATCTTAAGCCGGCCAGCCTGACGAGCATCGGTGCGTGGATCAGATTGGAAAGTGCAAACGGACGCCCATTGTCAACACTATGGGCTTATTCGTCAATGCCATGACGCACAAAGGAACATCTGGACTAATCGCACTGTGATTGAACTGTGACTGTAATGACACCTTGGCTCAAGTCTCGGGTAACGCGGTTATCGCCTCTGTTCACTATAAAATCCCACTCCAATTGCATACTGACTCACCTGGTCTGACGAAGCTCTTGTGTCGAGGACGAAACGTTACAAAATTGCTATACCAACAGACTTACATTCTTTTGAATCATGGGGCCACATGTGGGTGATGAAGGTCTCGGCTAAGAAATAATATCTTACGACTGTTCCATCCCAGAAAGATTTAGCACACTAAACCAGGAGCACATTCCTACACAGCTGTCCACGCGTAATCTGGGAAGTAGGTATTCGTCTGTGTTTAATTCCGCCGAAAAGGCCCGATACCGGATAGCACATGCCATACAACGGATGTTTATTATATCCAACAGACTACACACAACTCATGTTAGAGTTGAGCTTTTCAAGCTACTTACCCGCCCCCTCCTACATTACTGCGACATAATCTGCAGTTATGTTAGAAACAGTGACAGATTTGCTGTAGATCACCTGCAGAGGTCGTTTATGTAGCATCTGATTGATGAGCAGTCTGCCATGAGTTATGTAAACCGTTGCAACAAACTTCGACTCGAACGAGTTTGGATTCGACAATTGAAGCACAACTTGTTGCTGCTTTTCAACCTGTTACACAAAATGACCTATTTCTATCTGCCTAAGCTTAAACTATAACATTGTTTAACTCGAGAGCTGTGCAAGAGATTATACACAGGATATACCATACGCTCTAATTTTTTCCTGGTCAGATCTAGCTAT
>CALYDF020006477.1:0-13358 GCA_944474145.2 Dicrocoelium dendriticum
ACAACCTATGATGGGCTTTGGGCAAAACCGCACCAAATGTAGCAGCAATTATTATAGACAATCGTTAGCAACTGTTTCATTAACCTACATCATAACTTGCCTTTTTAAAAATAAAGGCAATTGTTTCCACTCATAACCCGAAGTTTCAATGAAATAAATCCCGTCCAGTCCGAATCGTTTGTTTTATAGCAGTGCAACTGTGGTGCAACGGACATCGGACACACGACCAAACGCCTGTCGAGGCGGATAGCGGAAAAGTGCCCTGCCTCAATGCACTGCAAAACTTGTCTAGAGCTCAAATTCGAGGCACCCAGTGGGCAGTGTACATCACGTTCATACTAAGGAATTCTACAAAAAGCTTTATATTCGTATTAAACTGGTACCTAAGAGACACAGAAATATTTTGCTGCGGAAGCCATTGCAATTAGCTCAGATCCAGAGCTTAGCACACAGAAGGCGATTGTGCACAATTTGCTGTTACCATGGCCACGGACGAGTCAGTTGACTTTAGCCTAATTGACCTATGGCGAAGTTAAAAATTTAACCACTGCGTAAGGCATTCCACAGATCCGGCCCGTCTTAATTGTGTTAAGCTAGAAATAGCTTGTTATTGCAATGATAATAATCATAATCAAATATGCTTGAAGAGAATTACCGGAGGGAAGTTTCTTCGAAATGACCTCTCGTTTAATCCGTTAACAAGCATAATTTATGTAGTGTTTATTCAGCACATTTGCTGTCATGTAACGGAGCAGAAACGACTCGGACACCAATTTATGCTCACAGTTGAGGTGCTGATCAACATGAAAACCAAGTAATGCCTCTATAATGCAGATACCGATACCGCTCCGGATTTTTGTTATCGTCAGTGCATCCATCACTCATATTCCCATTGGAATTCACCCAGTAACCTGTTTCGCCAACTTTCTGTGTACTTTAAATAGCGGTCGAACCCACTTTATTGCCAGCCTGGTTTATAGCCTACCACGATATATAGCACACTTTTCCAATATACAAACGCTTTTCTCAAAAATATGCTAAATTTCCACCGTCTAGTTGCTAGTGTCGGGATCGTCCCACCGATTAAGTTTCCAGCTGCGTGGGCTGTGCTCTTGTCGCTTTGTCGATTCGACACCCGCGCTTTGACTAACTTTTATTACGATTACCTCACAACCAGCCAACCCGATAGAGTCAAAGACAACAAAGATATCAGCCGGGTTATTTGCAGATTATAAGAGGTTACCTAACTCATTCAATACATTAGCGAGCTAAATGTACAGACGGCTGTGGGCAAACCCACGACCTTATTCAAAGCTCGAGAACTGATGAAAGTCAGGTAATGTTTCCGCGCCAATTTGTCAGTACACGATAGGTTACACACAAATCTGGTCAGTAACCGAAACCATTTGTCCTTGACAAAAGTTGAAACATATGGACAAAAATGAACCTATATCCATCAGGAAATTAGCAGGCCAAGTTGTCGCGTGATTTACAAATTTCCCGCCTATCCCTAGCCGAGTTGATTGCCAGCGCTAAGAAACTCCGGGCGAGTTTGTTGCATGGCACTGCAAGCTCTCAGAAAAGGAAACCATGTGCAAAAGAAAATCGAAACTGCATTGAACGAACGGATTTTATCGTTTCGTGAACACAGGCAAACAGTTGCAGGGCTGCTTCCGAAGAGAAAGACTGAAGAATTCGGGGGAATGCTTAGAAGAACCTATGCTGCGAATGTTGGATATTTGCAGATGGAAAACGAGAAATAAACTCGTGTATACATGCTTTGTACAATGAAGACCAAACGAGTACTTTTATCAAGCATTTCTAGATGGCTCTTTGTGTTTGCTACCGACAATCTCCATACATCAAAAATGCCATGAAAAAGAGCACTCTCCTTTGCTGCGCGAATATATCAGGCTGCATAGAAGGAAACTGGTTTTTGTTAGAAAAAGTAAGATAACAAGAGGTTTTGCTGGCGTGAAAGTGGATGCATTTCACGTAAGTTACAGAGCTGAAAAATTCGTGCATGGCGAAAGCAATTTCATTGAGTTCATCCTCAAAGTAGACGCGAAGCTAGGCCAAATGTTTCAAAAATTAGGTAGCTTTTGGAGAATTGCACTGCGCTTCCAAATGTAGAAGACTGAAAAATCTTCCAATAAACTTGTTGCCGGCAAACACACCTAGCATTCTCTAACCTATGGACAAAGGTGTGGTTATATGTCTGAAAATCCGGTAGATAAAGGAAATCGTGGAAGGAATTCTTTAGCTAATGGAATAGGTTTTGTCTGGCTCATCGTCAGAGGTGGATGTCAGCACCAAGATTTCTGGGTTCAATGCATTTTAATTCGTTTGACAAAGTTGTTGACAGGGCACCAGTGCAACTATAAAAGATGGTTCCTGCATGCTGTATTCAAATGACTAGCATCACATTTACTTTCTCATGACACCATCATCGCTGAGGACGTGATCAGTAATTGCACTATGGCCATCAATAGAAAAGAGCTAGTCGCCAATGACGACGATATGGAATGTACCTAAGATCTGACAACGGTTGAATTTGAAATCATCATTAGAAGTGTACAGAACCGACTAGAGGTGAGAGAAAGCGGTGACTCAGTGGATGAGGGGTTGGATGCCTCCTTCAGTAACAGCAATCAACGCGTGTCGTGTTCAGGAGCAAAAAGACTCTGAACGATCAGTATAGCTAGGGAATATTTCATGGGCTAGGCAAGGATTTGTTGTCCCAATTGGACTTCCTCAGTGCAAAAATGACTAGAGTAGGGTCGAAATAATGTACAAATGACGTTCGATTGTTCTCTTTGCAAATTTATGTAGGAGCGCCAATTTCTTTGTCTATCCGTATAAGATGCTTTATGTTATAAGTTGGTAACAATACGCCTTGCAGCTGCCGCTTTGCATAAGAGATTGAAGACATGCTTCCCACCTAGCTCTGACCGCTTTGCATCTGCTAAATGGCGTGGGTCTGTCTCCATCAATTCCATGGGGTGTTTTCTAAAGATATGAGAGCCATTATCCCTCTCCGTAGTTCCGCCTGCCTCTCCGATGACTATCTTGGGGCACTCGGTGACACTATTCATCACTGTTGGTAGTCAGTTAGTTTAGTAACGGTTAGAATCGAACGCTAATCAGAACCAATCGCCGTTGGTATCTTAGCTAAGCCCTATTCAACTCTTAGAAATACTGTCTTCGAATTGTTGTATGATAGTGCATTTGCGACAAATATGTAGGATCCTGGATGTGCTCTGCATTTGGTCAGTCCATCAGGTATGGCGACAAATGTAGTCAAAACCAAGGATCAGCTTTTCGAATCAGTTATGTGGAAGCATTGTTTGTTATAAGAAACTGACATGGGTGAAGAAATATTTCCAGTTGCTGGCTCTCCGCAAGTGTGACGCGGATCTTGGAACCCGCTGGACCATGGAGGACTACAGTGACTCCATCAGTCGAAGTGGGAGGGATCAGGCATACCGTTGTAAGTTCTGTGACCTCCCAAATTGCGTGGAGCGGCGGTAGGGAGTTCCAGCGCAGAAACGTGTAATAACCGTTTGCCGGAAAATCCTGAGCAGATTTTGAGGGGCAGTGTATTTGGATTTTCTCGTCTGCCCAATCATTTACGTTTGCCCAACCTCCGCATGCACCATGTTCCTTACCGACATTTCCTTGTTTGGCCTTTCACTACTGCATTTTCACCTGTGGCTGAATTTTGAATCATTCCGGTCAGCGGCGTCATGCCCTGCTTGTACTGCTTATTATCCCGCCTATCTTTCTAACGTATCCCTTTCACTTTTGCACGTTGCATCTCCACCGACCTTGATATCACTTACTCGCAGCCCATTTTGGCGCTGTGCTCCTGAGAGTCGAGTCGATCTCTCACTGATCCCACTAGCGCCCCATTGGTCGGCGATCACATATTGTTATTGGTTAGATTGCGCGATCTCTTTGTACACCGTTCGATGTTTTACTATGCGCTAATGTGATCATTTACTCGCACTTTGTTTTTCGGATCGGACTCGAGAGTTTACTCATTGATTGTTCTGCATGGAAAGATCTGTTGGTGAAATTGAGATTAGAAAGCTTTAAGGTACTGACCGTTTTCCTATGATTGCTCAACAACCCCGTTTTCTTGATTCCAGATTTGGTTCTCGTTAATTGGCCACGGAACATGCGTTGCTTAAATTCCAAAGCGTTGTTGACGCTTGCAAGTATGATCTTCCTGCTCTAACCCACAAACTGTCTTGATCCAATATGTGTGATGAAAATAAACTGTTAGGGAAAGTTCACAAAATCAGCTACAAACTCCTTAAATGGAGTCAGGAAGCTGTCTCTCT
The DNA here is from genome assembly GCA_944474145.2 of Dicrocoelium dendriticum. Taxonomy (NCBI): domain Eukaryota; kingdom Metazoa; phylum Platyhelminthes; class Trematoda; order Plagiorchiida; family Dicrocoeliidae; genus Dicrocoelium; species Dicrocoelium dendriticum. The sequence goes on from CALYDF020006477.1 coordinate 4,347, forward strand.
CAGTAACAATGCGTTTATTTAGTGACTTACATTCCAGACGGCTGGGGAAATTTCACGCATTAGCGCAAGATAAACTGCTAATTATTGCGGTCTGGCATGAATAACACGGAGCGTCGCTACGTGTAATAGGGTACAGATTAATTCCTAGAATGGCGAGCGAACAGTCGTGCGTGCCAACGAATAGATACTGGGTGCGTTGGCAGCCCGTCGGCTAAATGAACGAAACTGACGCGGATGAGAAAGAGAATTGAGGGTTGTCGATGCAAGCTGATCATAGGTATGGGAGTCGTATGACGAGGCTTATTGTTATGGTCAACTCAAACCCAAACAGGGCAGGTGCTGGATGAACCAAACCCTATGGCCGAACAACTTTTGCGATCCAATGAACTCAGATAAGTGACATAGGATATAAGACGAGAGTTGTCCAATGAAAGGCAGCGACGATGAAATAATCATTAAATTTGTGTACGATATGAATAACGCTATCATTTGCGTGTGTGCTGGAATTTTGAATGATGTCAAGTCTTCGTTTTTAATCCAGTAACGCTATAAGACAATCAGTAATCTCCTTAGTTTTAGTTGTAGTAAGCTATGTGTAAGTAGATGAACAGTGAAGAATGATGTATAACGGACACAAAGCCATAGCCTGTGATATTCCGTAGGAAGAAACAATGGTAAAATGTGCAAAAATGTCTTAGGATTGTTAGATCCTTGGGCTGGTTTGTGTGAATTATGTAATTTAAAATTGTTAATGACAACAAAATGAAACGCGTAATTGTGGACTCAGATTATCCACCTTACCACAACTATATACCAGTGTTCTCCGATTTCGTAGGCGGCGGAGGCTGGTGAGCACAGTTTTGCGTCTTGTCATCATGCAGTGGACGAAAATCAAATCAATTAATGCAGATGCTGTTATACACCGGCAAGTCGTATTATAAAATTTGCTAGTCGGCGCAAAATGAACAAAAGTCGGAAGTGTTCCATGGTTAACAAATGCTAAGAGAAATGTAATTCTGGCGGCATGCTAGCCGACTGCATTGGGTGGATAGTTACAGATGGTGGCCTCACAATTGTGTGCTGCGCTTAAGATTATCAAGGACTGGTATGCCGGAATGTGGTTGCCCGTAGATGACTACAACTTTTGCTATGCGCTCCGAAGGCCTTAAGTCGCAGTTATCTTGGCAAGTGGAACAGTCCCTACAAAATTTGATTGCCCTTCATTGTGGGTCTCTAGTGCAACCACATCGAGTTTAAACCTGGGTGGCAGGGCCTGAATCGCGTAAGTTCGTAGTTACTCTAACCTTCCATCCATTCGGAAACAATCCATATCCATTTTGCTTAGAATGTCACGAGCAATTTGACTGCTTCGGCTCCGAAACCCAGCTTTTAGGAGGGATTAGGTCATTTAACATCTAGTACCATGATACTCCCTGTTCGCTGATCCCATCTGTATATCATATATTTACTTCGCCCTGACAATTATCGGTTCTCGTCTCCACGGCTTCATCTCTTGCACGTCTCCTAGCAAATGTGTTTACAGTTAACAGGCCCCAGGATATCCTTAACCGAAATGTAACCTATTACGTCAATACTTTCCATTGAATATTTTACTGCGCATGTTGAGGTACCCGGTTGTTTCGTCTAACAAACTCCAATATTCACCCCTTGGAACACCAGTGTATATTCTCTTTTTTGACTGCGATAAATATCTGTTCCACTGACCCAAGTCTAATTGCAACAGTCTCTTGGGCAGTCTGAGAAGCGTGCTGTCAACGCGCGGACTAAATAGACAAATGGGTGTGGGGCACCAGACTGAAATAAAGTCATCAAACCGTATGTTTTATGCAATCTTCGGACACATTAAAATGGGCACAACTCATATGGACATATGAGTCGCATAACGTCGCTTGTCCCTGCATTGTTTTATACGCTTTCGGAATGGATATCTGCCAACCAGGTTTGAAGTAATTGTTTCCAAACCGATTGGAAATCCGCATTCAATTGTCGTGTGAATAGCGGTTGAGGTTAGACAAACAGGAAGAGATAACACCAATCGGTCCCAAAGCGCAGTCGATAAAACAGCGTACAAATCAAATACACGCATTTTGAAGGAAGGATTAATGCTTGCAATGCAGCTGCTGTTAAACCTCTTTCATATCAGTCTCTATATTCTTCAAATCTCAACCTCTGTTTTCGACTCGATAGTTAGTTTGATATCCCTTACTGTGTTCTTTACAACTTTACCAATGGTAACTTTGACTGCTAACTTCTCATATTGAAGGAATTAAATCCACTGAGGACGAGTTCAAATGAATTAACTGACTTGTACCCCGCACTTTTAAACGATAAATTAACGCAACTGCGCGTGGTTTTCATTTGTTATAATTTTCCTTAATACTGACTATAAAACAGTAGTCAATAAAACATGCTGGACTGCGCGGGATTAACGTTAAGAAGAGTTAATCAATGATGCTAGAAAGCAGATTAATGCCTGGTCTAGACGAGAGTGCATATCGCTGCTAAAGGACGATGGCGATGTATTCGACACTGATCGGCGTAGAGCATAAATACACTGCGATTGTCAGTTGTTTTCGCCACTTTTAATTTAAAAAGGGGCTATCAGTGACAGTCTTTGTAGTACTTATCTAATCCCAGTTGTTTCCGTTAATACTGTAAGTGTTTTGCAGTATGGCTGGTTCCAAGTCACTCAGATCACTGCGAAGTGTGAAAACGGCATGTAACATTAGGGTACCCTAGAATATGTCAACCCATTTAAATTTCGTGTGCGAGGTAGAGAAGTAACGAACAGTCGCGTTATCATAACCGAAACGCTCACAGTGCACAAATTGAGAGTACACACGTTTGGTAAGATGAATATCGTTTGAGTTTCCCTCTCACCTGCACCTGTACAGGGAGCCATAAGGAGCGAATCGCCGAGTAGACAATTTGAAGCGCAGATGAAAGGAGCAGATACCGTTAACGGGTTGGAATTTTCTACCGGAACGCACTTGGAATTATGAATCGTCAGATTGTCATGGCCAAGAGTAATTGCGAATGCCTGCGGAATATGTGAGAGCTAAGCGATATACAGTTAACATTTTACCTATTCTGCAGATGAGTCTTCTGGTTTTGGATTTCATAGTAAAATATTGGGTATTCTGGTACGGAGATACGCTACATCGTCTACCGTAGGTTGTTTAGGATAAACACTAATAACCTCCATAAATAATCACCTCCGGATGGGAGCAACCTATTTGTTTCGTTACTGAGCAAACGCTAGTGTGGATATTTTCCGTTCTTAACAGAAGGCAAGTTTCTTATTTCCAGTAACTTACGTTAGGCATAATCATTCGTCAACATGGCTTCGATAAGTAGTATCTTCCTTCCCTTTACTGCACACTCAGTATTTACGTCGGATAGGCTATGATAAAAGTATCGAGTCAGTAAAGATATTTCGGCTTCACTTTGCAGACATAGAATATTGCGAAAATTCATCTGTCGTCCGCCATCTGTAATCGACCCCTTACGTGCTCCATGTTGAGGGAAAGTACAAATTTTCAACTATATTGCGGAAGGTCGTAGTTCTGGAGCTAACCTCTGCGCAGTTCGTAGCTAGCAATGTAGTAGTGGAAGAGCCGCACCTTCTGGTAGTCAACTCTTAGCCATGTAGGTCCGCTGCCTTCACCCATGGCTCAGTGGCACAAGCTACTGGTATCCTGAACTCGTGAGGTAGAAACCCGGCAGAGGTGCGTGAAAGATACACCAATAACGAGACGCAGAAGGTTGATATGGCTGTCTGATGCTTTCCCAGACATGCGGCTCCTGCCTGTCTGAGATCGAACTGCAGAGTAGTACATCAAAATTGAAAATTTTGGACACACATTATGGGTCGTTGGCAAACCCTTTAAACGGTTAGCATACTTTCTCCTCCTCCTCCTCCTCCTCCTCCTCTTTTAGCATACTCAAGTCATCGTTTGGGAGAATGATTTGCGTTGACCTGTAGCAAACCCTTTGACATTTGTGTGGGAACGAGGACATAGCCAAGCTATGCTGCTCTCTTTAGCCTAGTTTTCAATAGCTTACTGTGTTATCTGTTACTGTATTACAGTTGTAGTCGCCTGATGAATATGAATGAAATAGTATCATTTTCATTGACTGGTTTTGCATTTTAATTTTGCATGATCCATACGTGCATCCTTTTTTCTGTTAAGTAGAGTCATGCTCATATTTACATTGCCGTTCGAAAGCATAGGATCTACTACCCCCTTAGTCAAGTCAAGTAAAAATAAGCTTAATGAACCCAAATGGTTTCCTTTTCAGAATTTACGCCACAACTGCGGACACTTGGATGACAATATCAATCTATATGCTTGGGTAGAAAAGAAAGAAAGAAGCACAAACGTTACTCCAGCATCCGCTCGCGCAGCATGTTAATGACTTTTGCTTTGTCAACTACCATACTCGAGAGATAAGGCAAAACAGTATTACAATATGATGACGTGCGAGTGAGTAAACCTCTGAATTTCGAATGCGTAGAGGCCAGAGTGCGTTTTGAGATCATTGTGAAGTGGATGAAATCGATCTTAGAGGAAAAGTCATTGCAGGCATTAAGAAGTCTAGAAATGTGCAAAGTAACTAAAGAATCTCTAGACAAACTGCTGCAACTTGAAATGGGCTTTGCAAATCCCACCAATAAGACGTAGTCATTCTGAAGCATTCTAGGGAATATGACAAGATAACAGTAAAACCAATAGGGAATAACATAAGAGGTCACAACCTCGACTATTTAAGTAAGAGTTACTGAAAGCTCCTTATGTCTGGTCGCATTAAAATAAAATTTTTAACATTTGATAAGTTTCACAGATGTGCGTAGACTAATAAATATTTTGGGACAAAATATACGCTGAGATACTTGACGGTGGAAGGGCTGGGTATGGGATTTTCATTCATAATAAGTGTGGGGAAAAAGCTATAAGAGACTGCAACTTATCGCCACGTAGAAAATCAAATATTGAATCCCTGCATTTGGAAGCACTGAGCATAAGAAATTTGGATGAATACTATTCCAACAGAACTTTCAGTCCGTTGAAATGATGATGAATCCTAGTTAATGGGGGAAATATATCAGCATATTTACCCCATATAAAAGTGATTTGTATAAGGAAAACAGAAATGGTGGTAGGATCGCTCACTGTAGAACACCACATTCGGCACGGAGGACAGAGGATTTCTTATCGTTAAGTTAGTAGTAAGTACGATCGGTAAAATAGTCACCTAACAGATTACATACACCAGGGTGAACTTCATTTTCGGATAGCAGGTTTAGCTATCTTGACCTATCCAGGCGTCCAATGGTATTCGAATAATCCAGAAAACGAAGCCGTACGTTTTTAAATGTTTGAGCTAATGCAAAGGTTATAGAATGAACAAGATATGCCACTGCATTAAATGTGGAGCCATGGGGTTTATACGCAAACTGGTAGATATGGTCTTAAGGAACAGCCGAAAAAATTCGCGGAATTAACATTCTTTCGAAAACTTTTAGGAGCACAGATGTACACGCAATTGGGCGACGCTTCTGCGATACATTTGTTAGTACTGGAGTGATTTTGGCGGTATTTCAATTGTCTTGGATCACACTTGGTATCACACCCGCATTTTTTAAAGAGAGCTGTTAAAGACCGTGTGAGAATCAACACACTCCTTCAAAGGTAATGGTGAGACAGAACCAGGACCACAAGCTTTGGTTGCCTTTATTCGTTTAAGTTCATTGTGGACGTTGCTTTGATCGAAGGGCGCTGCTGGACTTGAGCCAATGAAGGAGGACCAGGAAGATTAACATAGTTTACCCAGTTTATTCACATCCACTTCACTGCTCTGGATACAACATTTCTTATCACAGTGCTGCCTCAGAATCCTCCATAGATCGCGATAGTTATGGGTGCCTATAACTGTTTGGACGCATAATTGTTTTAGTATTTGTATCTTAGATTTACTTGCCATGGTTAGGTTTTTACACGGGTATCATTCTTGCATTGTTGGCCCATCCTTTCTACATTCGAGCGACAGGTCCTTGTTGTTAAAGACCGAAAAACCAGTTAAAGAAAACATCGTCTGGAGCTTCGTGGTATTTTTCAAGTAGCAATTTTGCCATTTGATAAGCTCGCAAGGAAGTCTGGTCAGCGTTAAAAAGTAGACCTGCTGTATGTGACTAGACACAATTTTATAATACATTGGTCTGAGTTGCTCAAAGGAGCCAACTTTTGTATGGCCAACAATTGTTGTTATGTGGGAATCCAGCGACCAACTGGGCATCATGTCTGGACGACAAAGTCATTAGGTCTGTCAAACCAAGTGTTGTCAAGAATGTGTACCCTTTCCATTAAAATCGCCAGCAAAAATACAGATAAAACAATATAATTTAAGCAGTAGCGTTAAATAAGTTTGGTCCTCAAAATGCTTCAACTCCGAGGCAGACGTGTAAGGAGCAATGTATACGTTTCCAAACATGACTGATCGAAAGCCACTTAGACATTTCGGTTCGCACACTACTAAATGACAGCTAACATCAATTGTTGGATGCGCAAATATTACCATTGCTACGTTGCAGCAACTTTGAGTAACGTAGGTTATAACGCCACCAATATTAATCTGGGGCTTCCAAGGCGGTCAGAGCTGATGGGAAAGTAACCGTCGAGTTGAATTACTCAATTTTTCACAGCAGACTGCAACCAGCTTTCTTGTAATAGAAGGTTTCCTGTCTTAACTTATTTATTTCGTCGCATAATGAAAATAAGATTACCGATTTTACAAAGGAGCGAGCGAACATTACTGGAAAGTATCAGTTGGACTTGCGCTTATTCGACAAGACAATTAATTAGGCTAGATTGCCAGGCAGCACGATGCATACGCCATTTTCCAAGACAATTATTCCTAATACATTTGCAATTGTTCCCAAAAGTATGGCCATATTCGACGAGGCACGGATTTAAGACAGTAACACGTAACTATTTCAAATGTCTGGCGGAGGAGGATATCATAGAAATTGAGACCGGCTCAGCAAAAGCAAATTGCTTCAAATATAAAAATGAAATATAGTATGCGCAGTCGGTAGGGTAAAATAATACAACGATCGTGAAAACACTGTCCACCAACATGCCTAATGGAAAGCAATGTTGCGACAACATTTAAGATAGCATACCAAGATGGATATATCGCAAGGAAAAACGACAGTCTCCTTTGCCCTTACGAAATTGCAATGGGAATCACTGAGCTTTGAGGCCAGCTTTCTTCTCAATGTGCTCTCACAACAGAATTGAGGAGAATAACTTAATCGATGTTATTGACTTGTTTGAAAAGATTTCAACTGCCACAAAATCTAAGTAGAGACAGCGAGTTCTTCCTTTAGGTTATGCACAATTATAAATAACGGTCAGTCTCGTTATTTCTGCAGATTATGCTCTGACCTGAAGCTGACAAATCGACGCAATTGCGCTCAGTAGGGCCATTGTTCTCAAGGCTGTCTAATATGGTGATATTGCCAAATTTGATTATATTCAACGGTCTACACGCTGTGGATGCATTAAGCAGATTGATCTTGCTCGCTGGCTCGGCCTGCACTCACCCTATGCAGTTATATTAAGTAGGTTTATTTGTGTTTATGGGTATAAATTGCATATGAGTGAACCTCACGCTAGGCTGCAAAGAGTGATTCTCCTGCTGTCGACGATTTTGACCATCTTGCTAACTGTGATCGGATTTGTATACGGTAAGTTAAAAAATTTTCTACTTACCATGTACCACGAACGTTTACTGTGATTATAAATCGGTCAAAACAAACTGCTTGTTCGTCAGCATGACAGCAGTTACGATTTGCATCCCATGAAGCTTTGTAAAACTTAAGTTCATGGGTTTACCGACTTTGGCTATTCTTGACATAGGCTATGGTATTGGACCCTAAACCAATGGTTCTTCAAGTATAAACGGGAGTCACTCTGCCGTATACGTGTGGTCGTTTATTGGGACGCGCCTGAGATCTCCGCTAACTCGTTCATTAAGCTCACTCGAATGCGCGATCTTCTTAAGGATGTGCTAATTTGATAGTAGAATGTTTCCCTTGTTATTATTGGTTTAAATAGCGTCGTGATGTGTCATTAAATAGTTATGTGCTCCGCTGCCGGTATTTGTATGGCCTGATTAGATACAAGCAGTTGCACAGCGTTGAAGTAGAGCCTACCAGAATACATAACTAATTACTCAAATACAACAAATTGCTTACATATATTTACAAGATTCACACTATAATTTGTACTATAGCAATCCCGCTTTTACTTGTAAAATACTGGCCACGGTAATTTATGTTTAAGTGAGGACATGGTATCTTTTTTATTAGAAACATTTATACCATAGAAGCAAACATCTTATTGGCCAACATGTCTGCGTAGAGTTTTGGCTGTTGACGAATATCTATGTGACGCCTCAATGACAGCGGTTTAACATTACTCAAAAGTTTTCCTTTAGCGGATTATGTAGTTTACTCAGGATTTGAAGTACACATCGCATATTGTCGATGCGAAACCATTCTGTTGGCTATGATTAAATAAAAGCAATGATATTGCAATTTAACGGTGCTATTCAAAACCGAGTAAAAATATTTGCAACCGGAGCCTAATGTAATAAACTATCAAGATTGTTCGTCGCAATTAGCCGACAATTCAGATATGTCGACCAGCTGTCCGGAAAAGCACCAGACGGCCGTTTCGCCCTATTGGGGCTCATCAGTGGTGCGCATCCTTCGGTCCTCTGCGGAGGATCGAACCCATGACTGCTAGTGGCTCTTGCCAACTAGCCCGCAGCTTATGCAACTGCGCCATGGAGGACGGTATCTGACTATCGTGAATTGTTAGCTAAATGCGATATAGCCCGACGCATCCTCCACTGCCATGCAGGCACCTGCCATGCAAATGACAGCGGTCGGCCTTCCGGCGTCAGGACTTCCCGGTTACGGCA